>PVIH01019841.1:0-34235 GCA_004025045.1 Sigmodon hispidus
CACCTAGTGCTGCAGCCCTTCTGAGACATCCCACTTCCTCCAGGATGTACCTGGGTATCACACCCATCGCTGCAGCCCTTCTGAGACATCCCACTTCCTCCAGGATGTACCTGGGTATCACACCCATTGCCCAGCCCTTCTGAGACATCCCACTTCCTCCAGGATGTACCTGGGTATCACACCTAGTGCTGCAGCCCTTCTGAGACATCCCACTTCCTCCAGGATGTACCTGGGTATCACACCCATCACTGCAGCCCTTCTGAGACATCCCACTTCCTCCAGGATGTACCTGGGTATCACACCTAGTGCTGCAGCCCTTCTGAGACATCCCACTTCTTTCAGGATCTACCTGACTATCACACCCATCGCTGTAGCTCTCCTGAGACATCCCACTTCCTCCAGGATGTACCTGGGTATCACACCCAATGCTGCAGCCCTTCTGAGACATCCCACTTCCTCCAGGATGTACCTGGGTATCTCACCTAGTGCTGCAGCCCTTCTGAGACATCCCACTTCCTCCAGGATGTACCTGGCTATCACACCCATCACCCAGCCTTTCTGCTGCTGCATGTTGAGAAGCCATGGAAGCTGTATGCCTGCTGGAACTGAGTGCAGCCACAGTGTCTCTGGGACAATAACTGCTTGCAGCTCCCCCCTTCCCCCCCCCCAACCTCTTGGATACTGAGACTCTAGGCCTGTATCAACACATCTGATAACTTTTCTTTTTTATTATATTTATTCATGTGTGAATTCCACAAAGCGTATGTGGAGGTAAGAAAAGGAAGTCTCAAGGGCTGGAGAGAAGGCTCAGAGGTTAAGAGCACTGACTGTTCTTCCAGAGGTCCTGAGTTCAATTCCCAGCAACCACATGGTGGCTCATAACCATCTACAATGACATCTGGTACCCTCTTCTGTATACGGTATACATAGTAAATAAATAAATCCTTTTTTAAAAAAAGAAAGAAAGAAAAGAAAGTCTCTCCCCTCTTTCCACCATATGGATCCAGGTTACCAGGCTCAGATCATCAGGCTTAGCAGCATTGCCACCTGAGTCTTTCTTCCCAGTCTTATTAGAGGGGGTGAGGCAGCTGTTTCCTGTAGGGCCGTATTGAAAAGGGTAAGAGAAAATGACCTGTTCTACATTTGAACTTTTTAGTTTATGACCCTGGAGAAAGGGGTTTGGAGACAGAAAACGAGCCTCAAGGTTTGGATACAACTGTGAGAGCTTGCAGACTGGCAGAGAATCAGCCTACTCTTGAAATGAAGACCTAAGAGACCCAGGACAGTTGGTAGATCTGTCCTCAGAGCAGTAGAATTATATTATTAGTGTCCCAATCTGGGGATGGAAGCCAGCATTGCTATCCCCATTTTGCAGATAGAGAAAGTGATAATCCATGATACTGCCGGTGTGCACACTCATCTGTGTGTGTGTGTGTGTTTCATCCTGTGCTTTCCACATGCCTGCCATCTGCAATCTATCTCAGAGTTGTATGTCCACTTGAAGGGGAGAACCTCAATTGAGAAAATGCCTACATAACTTCCTGTTGTTGGGCATTTTCTTAATTAGTGAGTGATGGGGAGGACTCAGCCCACTGTGGGTGGTGCCAGCCTAGGGCTGTTGGCCCTGGGTTCTATAAGAAAGTGGGCTGAACAAGCCATGAGGAATAAGCCAGTAGGCAGCATCCCCTCCCCGACCATGTCCTCTGCATCAGCTTCTGCCTTCAGATTCCTGCCCTGCTAGAATTCCTGTCCTGAAATCCTTTAGTTGATGGACTGCAGTGTGGAAATGTAAGCCAAATAAACCCTTTCCTCCCCAATTTGCTTTTGGTTATGGTTTTTCATCACAGCAATAGAAATCCTAAAACACTCAGTAACAGTTAGCATGCTCTGACCTGAGGCATGACCACCCAGCTAATCATTACAAAGGCTTCAAAAAGCATGCAGTTCTATTAGCTCCAACTTCAGAATAATAAAAGGGGCTTGGAGAGGTGAAAGGCCCTGCTTTGTGCTACTGAGCTGGGGCATATCAAGCTTGCCTTCCATGTCTGTGTACCGACCATTGTACACACGACCTTCTTAGGGATGCTTGCTTTTTCACTCTTCCAGGAGAATCCTGAGCAGAGCAAGAGGTGGAAGCGTGGACACTGCTGGCTGTGTGCTATGTATGGTTGACAGGCTCTGGGTGCAGAGCTGTCAGGGACCTGCAAGCCCTGATGCCGCAGCTGCAGGAGCACAGCCACCAGATGGCAGCAGATGCCTTGCGATCCCGTGACCGTGAGGCCCTAGGGAACATTGCCCGGGCCGACCTGTGGAGCCCACCCGCAGTGCACCCCCAGGAGCTGTGCTGCCAAGGCCAGCGACTCTGCTGCCCCAGAGACCTCCTTCGGTCTCACCCCGCCCGCTCTTGGCGGGCTGCCGCCTGCTGTTCACGGCGCACGCGTGCTGATTGGCTTGGGCTGCTGCTAGGGAGCCCGACAAGCAATCAGCCCCTGCGGAGACCCAGCGTGCGCCAGTCCCCGGCTGCAAAAGAGGCTGGATTGTCCTACCCAGGCGGGTTAGATCAGTTTTCTCCCGCCTGCCCATCTCACGTACATCTCCCCGTTGGTGTCACCCAGTTCTACTTCCGACGGTGGCACATGGCAGACCAGGGCCTGCGATCTGCCTGCTCCAATGCCCAGCTAGGCCCCGCAGAATGCCATTACTATTAAAACAGCTTCGGACTGGCCCACAGCACTGTGAATGATGAACAAGACCAAATGCATGTAGATCCCAGGGCGCTTCTGAACTCAGTATGGGTAGTGGGCAAGAGGTGGAGGAAATGAGGAAGGATAGACCACTTGGAGCCCCTGGAGATCAAACCGTTGCCCATCCTCTGCCCCAGAAGACCTGACCAAGTCATGCCTGTCCTGGACTCCATTCCACAGAGAGAAATTGAAGCAAGGTGCAACCGGAAGTAAGCAGGGAGGTGCAAGTCAGAGAAAAGAGCACAAAACGGACTTGGACTGTTTTAGTCAGTGACATTAGAAATATGCCACAACTATAGTCTTTAAGGGGCTAAAAATAAAGAGCTTCACCCTGAGCATTACAAACTTCACACTAATTAGACCTCTTCTGGTCATGCCATAAAAAGCCTACCTAGCAAGGAGCACATATGTACCCAACCCTCATGGCCTCATGCAAGAGGGATGCTGGGCTACAGGAAACTAGGGACCTGTCAGGCCTGTACTAATCGCTACATTGCTGCCCACCAGGCTTGGGCCAACCTAGCCTAGGGCACTACTTTGGGTCAGAAGTTGGGGTTTCTCTGGCTGTAGTTGGAGAGCCTGTTGTACATATACTGTGGTATTCTATGTGCATATTACAAGTCTTCTGTGGGCCTTAGAAAAGAAAGGGATAATTGAAATAAAACAAAATACTGGCCCTGAATGTATGTGGAAGTTATCCCTGGATTCAAAGGACGGACAAACTGCCTCTGTATTGAGCACATACAGACCTTCTTATTTTTGTTTCCTAAGCAATGCATTAAGCAGCAATTTACATTGCACTGGGCATCAGAACTCCCTAGAAGGGCTTAAAGAAGATGAGAGTGTGCACAGGTTACATACAAACAGCAAACCATATATGAAAGGGTTGGGGACCTTTATAGAAGCGATTTTGCTTTCTCCGGGTAGTCATGGAACCAATAAATACTGAGGAGATACTGCATAATGCAGAGAAATAAGAAAGTAAAACTTTTTTTCTTCTCTTTAGGTGCTTGTTATTAAACTAGGGTTTGTGCATGCTCTGCCAGCCTCTGAGCCACGTCCCCAGCCTCTTACCAAGGGATTCCAGGCAAGAATCTACTCCTGAGTCACACCCCTAGGCCAAGAAAGTAGAATGTAGGGAGACACTGTCGGGACCATGCTGGCTCTGCTGCTGTTCTCACTGCTCTGGATTCCCTGACCCCTTTAGGTCTCCCTGGATCTCTGATAGGCAGAAATGGACACTGATAAGGCTGCTGTGACTATAAGGAAAGAAGGCGTGGTCAGCTGGCTTGGCTTGCAGACTTCCCAGCACCCAGAGGGCAGCTCACAACTGCTTGTTCCAGGGGATCTGAGGCCCTCTTCTGGCCTCCACTGGTATTGCACACACTGGAGCACAGACAAAGGCAGGTGAAACAACATTCAAATTAAAAGAAGAGAGAGAGAGGGAGAGAGAGAGAGAGAGAGAGAGAGAGAGAGAGAGAGAGAGACCTGGTCTGGAGTGACAGCTCACTAGTTGCTCTTGCAGAGGACTGTGTTCGCTTCCTACATGGTAAGTAAACCAGGTACACATGTGGTACACAGACATAGGCAAATACTCATATACTCATACACATATGGATAAATAAATAAAACAGAAAAAATAAAAAATTATAAGCCAGCCTGGGCATAATAGCCTTTCTAAAAAGCTGAATGGGGAAAAACTAAAATAATTTTTCTATTTGCATTATTTACTGTAAATTTTCCTCTGATTGAAACTTTTACATTTCAGGTTTTTATGTAAGTGTTGCCATTAATCCTTGTTGTGACCGGGATATTAAGGAAGCTGCTCAAGTTTGTTCTTCATGCTCGGAGAGGGGTCATTTAAATGTTTTTATTTATTCTTCTTTTATACAACATATCCAGACCACAGCTTCCCCTCTCCTCCACTCTCCTACAGATCCACTCCCTACTCTGTGTCCCCCAGAAAAGAGCATCTCTCTCTAGGACATCAACCAAACACAAATCCTCACATCAGCACAGAGTGAGGTAACTCAGTAAGAGGAAAAGGGCCAGCAGAGCAGGTAAAAGAGTCATAAGCACCCTCACTCTCGATGTCAGGGAACCCCTCCCTCCCTCCCCCCCACCCCCCGATTGCAAAACACATAACATATATGCAGAGGACCTCACACAGACCCATGCAGGCTTAGTGATTGTTTTAGTCTCTGTGAGTTCCCATGAGCCCTGGTTACTTGATTTCATGGGCCATGCTCTCCAGGTATGTTTGACCTCGTACCTCTTCCTTCTCCTCCACGAGGTTCCCCAAGTTCCAAGGGGAGAGAAACAGTGAAGACCTCCAACCTGAGCTCTCTCTCCACCTAATGTTCAGCTGTGCGTTTCTGCATACGCTCCCATCAGCTGCAGGAGGCAGCCTCTCTAGGCACTAATCTATGTATTACCCCAGGTCTCTGAAGTAGCCAGCCTCCAGTTTCTGGTCATCCAGGCAGTGTCAAGCATAAGCTCCTTCTCTTTGCTAGCATGGTCCTCGAATTAGGCCACTTCCACAAGTTCTGCACCACCATTGTCTCAGCATATCTTGTAGGCAGTGCAAAGTGTAGGTCAAGGTTTTGTAGCTGGGTTGGTGTCTCAGTCCCACCACTTGAAGTTGCTTGGTTACACAAGATGGACAGTTCAGGCTCCATATCCCTCATTACTTATCTTCACTAGGTTCACCAGGGAGTTTCCACTGTACTGGACTTCCACATTACACACACACACACACACACACACACACACACACACACACACACACACGCCCTTCAACCCCAGTCATCTCTTCCAGTACCCTTTCCTTCCTACCCCTACTGATCCCTCCTCTTTCTGTTGTAGAAGATTTTCCCGCCCTGTTTGGGCCAGGGGTTTGACTTTGCCCTAGGTGGCTCCCCCCCCCCCAGAAATGAATCAGCCGCTTATATTAATTTCATACTGTTTGGCCCATGTCTCAATCACATTACTAGCTAGCTCTTTTATCTTAATTCAACCCATTTCTGGTAATCTACCTGCCACATGTCCTAGCTGCAGCTCACCTGGATTTCTTACATGTCTCTTCTTCGGGGGTCAGATGGAGACTGGCTAACTCCACCCTCCTTCTACCAATCTGTCCTCTGATTCTCCACCCACTTCTACAGTGCTGCACATAGACCAAAACAGCTCCTTTATTTTCAGCATACAGAGAACATTTCCATCATATCTTTCCATCCCCATGTGCCCCCAGTCCACCCTCAAAGTCTATTCTATTTCCCCTTCACAGGGAGATCTATGTGCCCTGCCTAGAGCCCTCCTTGCTACTTAAACTTTCTGAGTTGGTGGATTGTAGTGTGATTATCATTTACTTTATAGCTAATGTCCACTTATAAGTGAGCACATACCATGTTTGTCTTTCTGGGTCTGGGTTACCTAAGTCAGGATGATTCTTTTTTCTAATTCTATCCATTTGCCTGCAAATGTCATGATGGCATTTTTTTTTCAACAGCTAAGAATACTCCATTGTATAAATGTACATTTTCTTTATCCATTCTTCAGTTGAGGGGCATCTGGGTTGTTTCCATTTTCTGGCTATAATGAATAAAGCTACTATGGACATTACAGTAGGTCCTTGCCGTAGGAGGGGACATCTTTTGGGTATATGCCCAAGAGTGGCATAGTTGGATCTTGAGGTAGATAGATTCCCAATTTTCTGAGGAACTGCAATACTGTTTTCCATAGTGGCTGTACATGAGGAGTCATTTTTTTTAACTTTATTTATTTATTATTTATTTGCCTTGGTGTTTGCCTGGAACTGGAACTACAGACAGTTGTTAGCTGCCATGTGGGTGCTGGGAATTGAACCCGGGTCCTCTGGAAGAGCAGACGGTGCTCTTAACTACTGAGCCATCTCTCCAGCCCCGAGGAGTCATTTTTAAAACCAGGTCTTTCTGGCTTAACTGGAAAATGATCAGAGAATGTGACTTTCATTGACACTGCCTAGGAGTGTACTTGCAGACAATAGCTGTTTGATGTTTAGAGGTATCCAGAGAGACAAAGGAACACAATAGGATGGCAGTTTTCTAGTATAGAGCAAACTTACAATCGTAATTAATGTTAATCACTTAACCTTAGTTAAACTCAAATCTTAACTTAAGGTCATAGGTGCATTATTCAAATCTCCTACATCTTTGTCCACCATGGTCTTCTAGTTTCTAAAGGAGATAAAAGACAGGACCAGTGTCTGAGGCTGTTCTTCTGGGAGATAAAGCTAAGATTCCTTGAAGAGAATTCCCTTGGGGAGTTTTATACACAATGTAAATAAAAGATTTATTAGCACTGCATGCTGAGAAATGAAAGCAAATATTATAAAAAACCATTTACAATCCAACATTTACTAAAAAGTGATATTTTAATTTTAAAAAATTGTGTTTCATGTATGAGCACTTTGTCTCCATGTATATATGTACATCATGTGTGTGCAGTGCTCATGAAGTCCAGAAGAGGACATCGGATTCCCCTGGAACTGGAATTAGAAATAGTTGTGAGCTTCTGCGTGGTTGCTGAGAGTCAAATTCAGGTTCTCTGCAAGTGCAGTAAGTGCTTTTAACTGCTGAGCCAGCTCTCTGGCCCCAAGATCCACTTCTGGAAGAGAAGATCATCTAAGCAGCTGAGGACCTATTTATCAAACAAGATATAAATGTATCAATCCCTACACTCAGTGTCCTGCCTTCAGGATGCTTCTCTTATCTTTCAAAACCATTGTCTCCCTTGCTTCCTTTCCCTTGGTGATGCTGTATTGTTCAGAACTGATCTCCAGGTCAGGATCTGCTCTCTCTCACTGAGTTCCAGTCCACCCCTCTGGGGATGTAGCATTTCTTGAGCTTTGTCCTCAGACAGAATACAGATCTAGCATGCTTTGAAATCTCTGGCGTCTTAGGTTTCTATTGCTGTGATAAAATATCATGACCAAAAGCAACTTGGGGAGGAAAGGATGTGTTTCACTTCCACTTCTTTATTGTTGTTGTTTAGGCTTGGGTTTTGTTTGTGGTTTTTGGTTTTGGTTTTTGTTGTTGTTTTTGAGATAGGAGTTCTCTGTGTAACAGTCCTGGCTGTCCTAGAACTTGCTTTGCAGACCAGGCTGGCCTCAAACTCACAGAGATCCGATTGCCTCCTGAGTACTGGGATTAAAGGAGTGTGCTACCACACATTTCCACTTCTGCCTCACAGTCCGTCATCAAAGGAAGTCAGGGCAGGAACCTAGAGGTAGGAACTGGTACAGAGGCCATTGAAGAATGCTGTTTACTGGCTAGCTCTTTATGGCTTGTTCAGCCTGCCTCTGTTACAGAATTCAAAACCATTGGCAATAGATCACAAACTCACTACAAAGCATAGTTAGATGAATCTATTACTACTGCTATTATCTATTAAGACGAGAGTCTTAATGCCGAATCAAAGGTGTGACACCCAGAAGGGGCTAAGAGAGGGTTTTTAAAGGTGAAGCTCATGATTACCTCACCTCTGTGGAATTTGCAGCTGCATGAAAAACTGCTTTGCTCCCTTCAGACAGTGAGTAGCTGTCTCTTTCCTTCTGAAACACAGCGATAAATGGGTTTACAAAACCCAGAGCAAGCAGTTAATTATCTCATAGCAGTTACATCATTCTGGGGAGGGGTCAAGAGGAACATGGAGTCAGAGTTGCTTTGAACTTATCTTTTAAAAATTTGGAATCGGTGCCTAGCACAAAATGGAGTTTTCTTAGCCATTACACCTTATAATACCCAAGACACCTGCCCAGCTGTGGCACCACCAATGAGCTGGGTTCTCACAATCATCAACCAAGGCAATGCAGCACAGGGTTTCCTACAGGCTAGCCTAGTGGGTGGGGGCGGCTCTTCTCACTTCAGGATCCCTCTTTCCAAATGGTTCTAGTTTGTGTCAAGTTGCCATAAAACCAGCCAGCACATCTGCCAATCCATTTCCCTGATGTGCAAATGATACCTTGTAGGGAGTGACACTGTCCTCATCACTCAGGGGTCTGTTTGTTATTCCACCTTCCAGGGAAGCAGATGAGAAAGTCAATACTAACCTAAATTAGTATTATTAACAGGAAATACTAACCTGTCTTGACTTTTTTCCCCTTTCTTTCCCATTTCTAAACAAGATCCCACTAATTTGCCCACACTGGCTTCAAATTCACAATTTCTCTACCTCATCTCCCTGGGTACTAGGATTACAGATGTGTGCCACCACATTAGAGCAGTAACCAATTTTTCTTTCCTTTGTAAGTAGCCCCCCTTTTGTCTGGGAGTTTATAATTCTGGAATTACACCAGGGTCTGCCTAAGTATATGCCTTTCTTTAATTAATCCTTCCTGAAACTTTATCAGCCCCTTTAATCAAGTCTTCCTGAAGCTCAGAAAATGCTCTTTAATTAATTGTTCAACTCTTGTTTTCCCTTTATACATATTTCCTCTTTTTCTAAAGGCTTTCTCCTTTCAGTGTCACGTCTCAGGATTCGTCTCCCTATCTCTCTTGTGCTCCGGTGAGGCTCTGACTCTGTTCCATGTGAACCTCTAGAACGCCTAAATTTCTCAGCACATCGCATTCTCTGAATTTATTTGTATTTATTTTCATTCATTTCACCTTTATTTATTGGTTTGAATCTGGAATGCTCCTCCACAGGCTCATCTTAAGCACTTTGTCCCCAGCTGGTGTTGCAGTTGGGGGTGGGGGCTGTAGGACGTTAGTGGGTGGGGCCTTGCTGGAAGAAATGAAGGCCGCGTCTCCAGGGTGTGTTATCCCTGACTCCTCCCATTGGCTTCAGGGTGTGGCTGTCACTGACTGCAACTTCCTGCCTCCCCACTTGATCATACTCCTGGAAACTGAATTAAGGTGAAGAATCCCTCTCTCCCAAGGCTACTGTTGATGGAATCTGGGGCCTCTGGACAGGACTGTGGACAAATCAATTACCCTGATTGTTGATTGGGTTGTAATGGGAAGGCCGGCCCACTGTGGGTGAACCCATTCCCTGTGCAGGGGATTCTGTGTGAGGTGGAGAGAGTATGTTAGGCAGAAGTAGTCAGGTGTTTTGTTTCTCCCTTCTAACCAACTGCTTCAAGGTCTTAGTGCCTGAACTTTGCTGCTGGAGCAGACTACGCCTTAAACTGTGAGCTAACACGGGAATGCTTCCTCCTGAGCTGCTTTTGTGATGGTATTTAACCACAGCAACAGAAAAAGAAGAAAGACACTCCCCATGAAGTTGTCGTCGGTCACAGCTACACAAACAGTACTAAGACAGGGTTTTGAGAAGAGGCTCACCATGTAACAACGCTGGCTGGCCTCAAACCCTGCACCCTTGGTCTGCCTCGAGGGTTACCACCAGGCTGGGCTTGGATGAATTTCAAATGGAGAGAAGGCTTCCTGTTCTCAGCTCCTTACTGTCTGGGATTCCTTCTCTGTTGCAGTAAAAACACCATGAGGAAAATAACTTGGGGAGGAAAGGTTTTATTTCATTTTACACTTCCAGTTCATATCCATCACTGAGAGAATTCAGGGCAGGAACTCAAGGCAGGAACCTGGAAGAAGGATGCTAAGTCGTGTGTGTGTGTGTGTGTGTGTGTGTGTGTGTGTGTGTGTGTGTGTGTGTGTCTGTCTGTCTGTCTGTCTGTCTGTCTGTCTGTCTCTCTCTCTCTCTCTCTCTCCCCCCATGCCCCGCCCTGCCGTCACAGGACAGGACAACCTGCCCAGAGGTGGTGGTGGTACAGCCCACAGAGACCTAGTTCCTCCCACATCGATCAATCGATCACCAGTCATGACAGTTACCCCCAGGCACAGCCAGAGACCAATCTGCCCTGAAAAATTCTTCAACTGAGACTTCTTGGTTGTGTCTAGTTGACAATAAAAACAACAAAAGGATGCTCTCATGGCCCTCTGCAGCTTCCCCAAGGAATCTCTGTGAGAATCCCGTTCACTTCCTCTCTCATCAGGGCTTTCAGTTTGCACTCTCTCCTTGATCCTGGGCTCTTTAGGTGAGGTATTGGTGTTTTTGGGGAGGTGACTTTCCCAGACACCATTGTAGGTAGGATTGTTAGTATCTATCTCCTAATAATGACAAATCTACACTACAGTCTTAGGCAGCTCAGTCCTTACAGGGCTGGCAATGGGCAATCAAAATGGATGGATTATATAGGGAAGAGCAGCCCGGCTCCCTGGGTTGGAGCGTTTAGGGTAGGGGGTGGGTACTCTAGCCAGGAGGACCCCAAAACAGATAGGGACAGAAAGAGGGTTGCTGGGAGAACCTGGCAGCAAGGTTCGCTTTGATGTATTAAGAAGACATAAGCCTTTGTCCCAGGGTTGAAACCTAACAGGTCAGTATTTTCAACTCTATACAAGTGGATTCTTCTGGACAGTCAGGGCCAGAACTGTTAATGATGTCTATTGAACCTGACTGACTTTCTTCAGGAAGGTGGTACAATCCTCCCTCTCCTGTTATGCTGGGGCATTCGTCTGGTGCTGTGGCTTGTATTTGGTCTATCTTCACCAAAACTGATGTGGACACTTATAAATAGCACAGCTTTGTTGGGAATTGGAAGGAGGGCAGGTTGGTAAGAGAGGCTAGGATCCCTGGAGAAAAAGAGCGCCCTCTAGTGGTTCTGGATTAGTTACCTCCAAAGCAGATCGACATTAGGTTCTGCACAGGCCCACTAGCCCAGCCACTGTTCAGCCTGGAGCAGCAAAGTCTCACCAGATACAACCAAACATGGACTTCTCAGTCACCGAGGCTGTGAGGCACGTAAACCCCCTTTCTAAAGAAAAAGAAGAGTCTCCCTAATTGGGTTATAGCAACAGAAAATGAATTCTGTTATTTGAGTGTCTTATTTGAGTGTCTCTAAAGGAACTAACCATACTTTTCATTGTACCCCAGAACCTTGTGGGGTCTGACAACAGAGTGCCAACACAGACATGAAGGAATAAAACTGTAATTAGTAAGTCTGTAGAAATACAAAACCTGGTTTTGTATAACAGAAGCGCAGGTACCTCATGAGACACACACATACTTTACAGGTAGAGAAATCAAGGAGGAACAAGGATTCCTGCTGGCTAGAGTGTGGCCAAGAACACATGAAGTCTGTCAACAGGCAGTTATGAGTCATTGTGTGGGTACTGGGAACCAAACTCAGGACCTCTTAACACCAAGCTGTCTCTTCAATCCCCAGAGAACTGACATCTTTTAATTTGGTCTCCTCGATCTGCAATAAG
Organism: Sigmodon hispidus; assembly: GCA_004025045.1. Classification (NCBI taxonomy): domain Eukaryota; kingdom Metazoa; phylum Chordata; class Mammalia; order Rodentia; family Cricetidae; genus Sigmodon; species Sigmodon hispidus. The sequence goes on from PVIH01019841.1 coordinate 12,005, forward strand.
AGAAGTCCAAACTTGATGGAATCAGCTCTCCTAGCCACTGCTGCTAAGGTTCTAGACACACAAGCAGTGCCATCTTGGCATTCCAGTTCCAAGATGGATGGTGCCAAGCAACGTCATGTAGAAAAGAACTGCTCAGTCGAGCCCCGCCACCCATAGTCACCGGACATAATAAATCACTGCTGTTTTAAGCTCCTAATTCATGTAGTTGCTTAAATCAACAAAACTCTGGTATGAGGGAGTCAGATAGTAAGCAATAATTATAAAATAATAACTAGCAATCACCTGACTTATCCTTGATTATCAGGATCTGTGTTGATTAGCTTTTCAATATTGGGGGGAAAATACCTGTAAAAATAAGAGGAGGGATTTCTTTTTTGAAACAGGGTCTCAAAACTTGCTATGTAGCCAAGGGTGACCCTGAATTGCCAATCTTTCTGCCTCTGCCTACAAAGTGCTGAGATTATAGCCATGAGTCACCACATCTAGCAAAGAAGAATTTATTTTGGTTCATGATCTCTGAAGTTTCAGTCTGCAGTCATCCAATTCCAGAACTCTGGACCCAAAGTAAAACTCATCATAGCAGGATGGAACAAAGCCACTTACATCATGGCCAGAAGCAGAAATAGACAGAACAGGATTAAGACAGGACACCCAAGGAGTTGCCCTAAGCTGTTGGATACTACTACCTATGTTCAGGGCAAGTCTGTGCAAACATCCACACAAACACTGTCAACTGTGGTTTACTGATTTCCAAGACCCCACTCGATTGATCCAAGTTAATGGTCAACGCTGATGACAAACATCATATGACTCTCGTTTAGGTCCATAAATATTATTCTTCTCAGCAATCTTCCTTCTTTGGGGCATAGTCACATGATCAGAACTGTCCCTATGAGTGCAGGCTTTGCATCTGCCCTATCTCTTAAAGTGTTTGGTGCACAGTAATCTGTGCATTGGGCTGACTCTGGCAGACCCGTCCTTCTCTATTGCAGGTCACACTAGATCTCGGCTCACATGGCAGTTCTCCCAGGAAGAGCAGGAATGTTGACAATTCTGGTGCCTTTCCAACCACTATCCATCCCTTCCTTCCTTCAGTGGCTTTGCCTGCACACTCTGAATCTGGAGAATATGCTTCTGTATAGCAGCATCCCCAGAGTAGGGAAGGCCCTTAGCAGTCTGTCATTAGGTCTTCTGCTCACATCCATTCACTCTCCCTGTGAGAACAGAGCATTCACTTTGCTCTTTGCTGAGGATCCACCCCAGTGTGCCTTTCAGTGTCTTACTGGATGCTCTACTTCCACACTCAAACCCATCCTATGGGTGAATTTTTATCATAGCCACATTGATGCGTTTAGGGATGGTGTGCATATCCAAAGCCCATCCAATCGGAGTGGATCCTGGGACATCTGGATTTCCAATGGGAAAGAAGTTCCTTACTCCACTGGGAACATCCTTGTGTATGGCTAATGGCAACATGGAGTCCCTTTCTCCAGCAGAAAACAACCAGAACCCACAGAAGCAGAACCCAAGTAGAAGAGTGCAGCTCTGGAGAGTGGACAAGAAATGATGACAACATCAGAATCTGCAGTTCCAGCAGCCATCTCTGGTCTCCTCAGCAGAGGAGTAAGAGGTATCCCCAGGCTTAACTTCCTTCAGGCCTGTGGGGAGAGGGCACTTACCACCCAGACCCTGGATCCCACACAGTAAAGAGAGAACTGCATCTTGTCTTCTGGCCTCCACATGTACTCCATGGCCAGTATGCCTTGCTCCCAAGTAAATGTTTTTGAAAAACCAATGTCTATACTCTGAAGGACAGAGGAAATATTCAGGGAAGCTAACTACATTTTTCTGGCAGGTACCTGAGCTAGTATTAAGAATTATTTACAGCTAGATAATTAAACGTCACTGGGCCTGATGACATATTTATAATCCTAGGACTAGCCTGAGGCAGGGGGGACTGATTTGAGACTAGCCTAAGCTACATAAAGAGTTCATGTTTAGCCTGTGCTACAGTTTGAGACTGGAGAGGTAGTTCAGCAGTTAAGAGTGTCTATAACTCTTTCAAAGGACCCGTGTTCAGTTCCCAGGACCATCCCTAAGCAGCTAGCTCGTAACTGCCTGGAATTCCTGTTTCAGTAGGATCCTGCACCCTCTTCAGGTCTCCTCAGATCTGCGCCCATGTGCACATAGACATATGCATATAAATAAATAATAAAGTACGTGGGTTTTTAAAATATTTATTTATTTATTATTTTATGTGAGTTGGTGTTTTGTCTGCATGTATAACTGTGTAAGGGTGTCAGATCTTGGAATTACAGACAGTTGTTAGCTGCCATGTGGATGCTGGGAATCAAACTCAGGTCCTTCGGAAGAACAGTCAATGCTCCCAACCACTGGGCCATCTCTCCAGCTCAAAATACATATTTTTTTAAAATGGTCCAAAAACTGCATTATAGAAAAAAATCACAGTGGAGAAAGAACACTTCTTGCCTGCTGAAAGCACAGATATTCCAGGATCATGCTTATTGGATGGGTTTTGGTTATATGCCCATTCATTTTGTTTGTTTGTTTGGTTGGTTGGTTGGTTTTAGTTTCTTCAAGACACAGTCTCCCTTGTGTAGCTCAGGCTGTCTTGGAACTCACTATGCAGACACTAGACTGACCTCAAACTCACACTTGCCTCTGCCTCCCAATGCAGGGACTAAAGGCCTGTGACACCATCCCCAGCCCATATGTGCCTATTCTAAAACCAATGTATGTGGCCATAATGAGAATTTACTGGAAGACTGGGCTTGATCAGGGTGGAGCAGGAGAATGGAGTAAGACACAGGGAAGAAGTTGTGGCTCCCAGAGCAAAGAGAGGGCACTGTTTTCACAGGGAGGGTTAGTGATATCTACTGAGGTAGGAGAGTAGGAAGCCAGGCGTGGTGGTACTCACCTGTCATCTTGCACTCAGGAGGCTGGAGGAGAATCAGAGTTCCAGGCCATCCAATACTAAAGGAAGAAAAGCTGTGAGGGTGTGTGTGTGTGTGTGTGTGTGTGTGTGTGTGTGTGTGTGTGTGTGTATGTGTGAAAGAAAAGAGAAGGAAGAAGGAAGAAAGAGAGAGACGGGGAAAGAAGGAGGAATAGGAGAAAGGTATGGAAAAGGAGACCTGTTTGTGGAGCCATGGAAACTGTCAGCATCTCAGCCAGCCTGATGTCTAAGCATGCGCCAGTGCCCAATCATGCAGTGTCCTCAGAATTGGGCTCAAACTGAGTATCTTCCCTTCCGACAGAGGGACTGACTCCATTGTAGAGAGAGGGTGGGAACCTACAGAAAAAATCTGGCCTGCCTTTGAATTATGCACGGTAGAATGTCTTGGTGGCTTTGATGGTGTTTAATTAAATATTTGGCACATTTAATTAAATAAATATTTAAACGTTAAATACAGAATTGGATGTGACTTGGTGGACATTATGTCTCAATAGCCATTAGTCATTCAGAATCCTGGGCCTCCCTCCTGGCTTGCAGAATGGCTCCAGGAGACACTTGTAACCACCCCAAATTAATCTTCTCTCCCTGGCTGGGCTGCCCTGGCTCTGCTGGGTCATGGATTCCCACATCACTGGGCAGTGCACATGGCCCCCGTGCCGGGGAGGGGTTCCTGTTGATTTTTTCAGCACCTGCTGACAAAATGATGGAATAAGCCAGAAGCCCAAAACTGCACCCTCCCCTTGAGTACACCTGCCACCTTCTCTTTCCAGAACAGCACAGTTGTGCCCTTCATAATCGTGGTGGCTGCTTCCTCACTCCCAGCCACATCCTCCACACCTATCCTTCCATGGACCCAGAAGGTGTGACAGACTCCTGGACAGCTGTAAAAGTAGAATACTGCCTCATGTCTGGAAACATGCTCCTCTAATGACCCAGTGTGAGGGGTCGTGATCTGCAACTTCTCTCTGATGAGTGCCCTAGGGACACTCTGGGGCACCTGTGTCCACCAATGCCACAGAGCAAAGAGCAGGAACAGGTGACTTTGCATGACCTCTTTTTGCTCCTTCTTTTGGAATGGCAGAGTCACCTGCTACCTAGCTGTCCTTGGAGTTCACGGAGGTCCACCCAGTTCATCCATGCACATGCTCAGTGATAGGCTCCGATGAGTGTATGGGGTGGTGGGAAGAAATGTCAGCAGACAGAATCTTTTCCAAGGGGTGAAAAGATATTCCCTCAAGACAAGGTCCAGATGCCCCCAAGGTTTTCCGGCCAGCTTTGCTGCCCCTATTCCAAGCACCATCTTAACTCTTTCTCAGTGCCTCTTCTGTTAATATCTGACATACAATCACACCAGGTCCTGTCAACAGTTAGGTTTCAAACCCAGGACAAATGTTTGAGGTGCCTACTTAACACATATCAAAGCATCCTGGCTGCCAGGTTCTGCCAGCATTTCTCAATCTCTGCCCATTATGGGGTCCTCCTGGCTAGCATACCCTAAATTCTCCAACCCAGGGGTTAGCCTGCTCCTCCCTATGTAATCCGACCATTTTGCATACCTGGCCTTTTTTTGTCTACCCTCTTGTGGCCCTCCTGGCTGATGCACCTGGTTCCCCTCTTCCCTCTCTCTCTTCCACTTCACAAGACTGAATCCTGGCCACTCTGGACTTTCCCACACATCTCTGCCTCTGACTGTGTTTATCTACAATAAACTTTCCCGTTCACCATTCCTAGGAGCAGTCACGTTCCTTTTCTTTCTGTTTCTTTTCTTTTTTTTTTTTTTCCATTCATCAACGTCCTTAAGTATTTTAGAGTGACACCTTCTCCTGGAAGGCCCCTGCATTGAACATGGAACTTGGGGTGAGGGGACTGAGTAGGCAGCCCCCAAGCAGGAACAGCTTAGGTGCATCAGGACCTGGATGCTATCCACCCCACCTCCACCCCAGGCATCAGCAGAGATTGTGTGATGTATTCCTGGAGACAAATGGAAGCCTGGGGTCGGGGAATGGAGGATGGCCAAGAAGAAAGCTCAGAAGTGCCACCTACTGGCTACTAAGAGAAACACCTGGAGATGGTCCCAGACCTAAAGGATGCGGGGCATCTCCTCTTCCCACTCCTAGGGAGTTTGGGAAGGGGAAACCAGTTACTTTGAAATTTCAAGAACATCCTTTGAGATCAATCAGAGGAGGAGAAAAAAAAAAAGCTAAATAAGGTTATAAAACTCAGAACTATTTAAAACGAACAATAGTTTTTACACTGGAATATAAAAAGATTTTTTTTTAAAGATTTATTTATTTATTATGTATACAGAAGAGGGCACCAGATGTCATTATAGATGGTTGTGAGCCACCATGTGGGTGCTGGGAATTGAACTCAGGACCTCTGGAAGAACAGTCAGCATTCTTAACCTCTGAGCCATCTCTCCAGCCCCCTTTTTTTTTTTTTTTTTTAAGAAGCTACTTCTACTATGGAAGAAACACAAGTGCTCTGAGAAGACAGTGCCCCCCCCTCCCCCGCCCCATTTCTCACAGAGCTCGATTCCCTTGGTCCTCTTCCTTTGGATAACCCCATTTGGGACCCAAAAGTCTGGGGCAAGAGATTCGAAGGATTCTGATAGGAGGAGAAAGCCAGGGTCCAGCACAGGCCCAAAGCAAATGCGTGGCGCCCTGCAATGACCTTCGAGGCTCTGCAAACCTCCGAGCCACCCAGTGTCACTATGCATGGACCCTGAGAAGCGGGGGTAGGCTTTCTCTTCCCACCCCACCCCCACACTCTCTTTTATTTTTGAGGGAAAATTAAGCACAATGACAAATTTAGTTATTAATGCAAACCATGAGCCTGTTATCCTGATTATGCAGGACGCAAACTGTGAGTATCTGAGTGCCTGAGCACTCATCAAAGGCGCCATCGGTCTGCACGCGCCCGGGCCCTGTCTTCCTGGCTGCTGCCTTTGTACTCACTACACGGCCAGAGAGGCTGACCACCTCCCTCTGACTGTGCGCTCCAAACTCAGGGACCCCTCCAAGCTCTATTTTAAAGGATTAATTAACCTTGTGAGATTGGCAGGGGGAAACTCCACCTGGCTATCTGTGCATGAAAGCATCGGCTCACCAGAGTATTTTAAGCCCACGGTGAGGACCATATGGTATTTCAAAGAACAGAAGTTGAAAGTACGGTACATATTTATTCCTTCCACAGAGTGCATGAAAGGGTTTAAGTATTTTATTAAAGCCTATATATGCAGGCATGTGTGTGCACGTCTCTGTGTGTGTGTGTGTGTGTATGTGTGTGTGCATATGTGTGCGCGCGTGAAGTGAGCGGAAATCTACTTGACGCATGGAAAAAAATAAATTACACAGATTTATTTTCATCTCTCTGCCAAGCCACCCCATAGCAACAGTGAAAACTTGGTCTATGTAAACTCGAGAAAACAAGAAATATTTTATCAAGTCAATTCAACTCATAGGGCTACTGCCAATTTTTTCTTTTCCATTTTTTTTTTTTTTTTTAAACACCAGCAGTCCCCTGGAATCCTTGGGCCAGGCTGAGGGAAAATAGCACAAGTTCAGAGCTGCTGGCTCACAGCAAGGATGTGAGAACCTTGGGGACACTTCACAGGGGACCAAAAATTGAACTATACAGAAAGTGCTCGTAACAGCAACTCTGGACACAGAACAAAAAACATGGGATTCCTACCTTGCAAAGCTCTAGCTCTGGAATGTAGAAAGGTCTGCGGAGTTGATCTCCTTCCCTTCTGTACCTAAAATTCCATCAGTCCATCAGGAAGCAAGGCTTCCTGTTTTAGTGATTAGCTTGGGTTGGGTTAACAGCATCCTTAAGGGGTCACCATGACTTCTGACCAACCAGAGTTAGGCATCTGCCTGGACTCCAGGTCAGGGAATGGTCAAAAGACCCAAAAAAGGACTTACTGCTCCTTGAATTATTGGAAAAAGAGGCTCTCCTTTGGAGACAGACTTCTCTTTTTTTTTAAAAAAAAAAAATTATTTTTATTTTATGTGAATTGGTGTTTTGACTGCATGTATAACTATAAGGGAGCCAGATCTTGGAATTACAGACAGTTGTGAGCTACCATGTGGATGCTGGGAATTGAACTCATGTCCTTTGGAAGAACAGTCAGTGCTCTTAACCTCTGAGCCATCATCTGTCCAGCCCAGGGGACAGATTTCTCAAGCCAGGAGCTTTCTTTGCTAGCCTAATTGTAGGTAAAAATCAAATGCACTGGGGCTGGAGGGAGGGCTCCAGTTAACTTTCGCACTGGACCTGAGTTTGGCTCCCAACACCCACATGACAGTTTAGAATCATTTATAAACAACTTCAGTTCGCTCCTGGCCTCTGTGGGCACCAAGCACATGTATGGTATATAACAGGGCTTCTCTGTGTAGCCCTGGCTGTCCAGGCTGGCCTCAAACTCTCAAAGATCCTCCTGCCTCTGCCTCCCAAGTGCTGGGATTAAAGACATGCAGCAGCATCACCTGGAGATATATCTATAGACATAGATATATAGATATGTGTTTATGAATATGTATATATATAATCAAGAGTATCCATTACTTTTGTATCACTGTGACAAAATATCTGACAGAAACAACTTATGGAGGAAATGTTTAGTTGGTTTGTAGCTTCATAGCTCATCATGGCTGACTTTCTGGCAGGTGGCATGTTGAGTCAGCAGCTGTTCACACTGTGGTGGACCAGGATGCAGAAAGAGTTGGGACAGAATTAAGTGTCTGGTGTTCCCAACAGAGGCCTACCCCTGGTAGACCCTCACCTCTTAAAATATCCCCACTAACTGGAACCAAGTATTTAAAACATGAGCTGGTGGGTGACAGTTCAAATTTAAATTGTAACAAAGCAAGCTGGTTGGTTTCAAGTGCTTGTGGACCTAACTCTTCTCTCTCTTTTCTTTATTTTTTTTTAAATATTTATTTTTATTTTATGTGAATGGGTGTTTTGCCTGCATGTATAACTGTGTAAGGAACTACAGACAGTTGTTAGCTGCCATGTGGATGCTGGGAATCAAACTCAGGTCCTTCAGAAGAACAGTCCGTTGCTCTTAACTGCTGAGCAATCTCTCCAGCCCCCAACTCTTCTCTCTTGACCTATCCATAAATCTGACCAACTTAGAGACAAAATAGTAAGAAAGAAAGAGAGACAGACAGACAGGGACAGAGAGAGAAGGAGGGAGGGGGAGGGAGGGATGAAGAATACCCAAACACTCTCCTTCATCAACTGGGGCACTGCCTGCAGTTCCCAAACTCGCCAGAGGGGAAGCAGTGAGTCCTGCTCATGAGATCTAATAGAGGTGGGGCCTCTTGAGCAGGTTCTTGAGGCGAGTTTGAGGATTGGGAAGAGACCTCCAGAAGATGGACTCCTGATGCACAACCTCAGGAGGCATTTATGGCCTCTCCAGCTTATTAAGAGCACTCACCTGGAACCCCCGAGACCTCCTTTTACACCAACACTCTTCTGAAGAACATTCACACAGTGTCAAGGAGATAAAGACTCCAGGCAACCTCCAGCCAGCTATATTTGTCTTCTTAATGACTTTGGAGGTGAAAAAGTTTGTTGCAATCATAAGATCTAAGTGGAAGAATGCAATTTTCTCTATGATTTACTTCCAGGTTTTCTTGGGCTTAGTGCTTTGTCCAGTCATGTTGGATTTCAACTCAGACAGGTGCTTTTCTTTTTATTGTTTGGGTTCTTTGTTTATTGAAACAAAGCTTCAATATACAGTGCAAGCTGGTCTCTAACTCAGGTCCCTCCTGCCTCAGTCTTCCAAATGCTGGGATTATAGGCATGAGCCACCATGTGTGGCTCCCTCAGTCACCTCAGATTCTCCTCTCCATCTGAGTTCCTGAGGCCAACAGAGTGAGTGGCACTGTCTAGGGAAGCATTTGGCTGCCTATCCGGTTTCATGCCTCAGAGATCCTGCTTTGCTTACAGCTGAATAACACATAATAGTCACACAACAGCAATGGTGAAATTGAACTTTCCTACATATATAACTGTGTAAGGGTGTCAGATCTTGGAATTAGAGACAGTTGTTAGCTGCCATGTGGATGCTGGGAATCGAATTCAGGTCCTCCGGAAGAATAGTCAGTGCTCTTAACCACTGAGCCATCATCTCTCCAGCCCAAAATTGAACTTTCAACTATCATCCTCTGCAAAGGGAGTGAGGCGATATGGTAAGAAGTTAGCCAGGTTTATTGCCCACTTGCACTTAAATGTACTCTTTAGATATGAGTGTTGCCCAGAGTGCCAGCATGAAGGTCCACACCTCTTATCCCAGCACTGGGAGTCCAAGACAGACATATCAGAAGTTAAAGGTCAACCTGGGCCACAGATTGAGCGGAGTGACGTAGGAGATGATTTAAATACTGATGACCATGTAGTCACTTCACAAGGTTTATACATAACAAACACCACATTAAACACTGTAAACTATACAATTTATTTTTCAGCTGCACCTTCTGGGTGTGCTTGATGGCGCATGCCTTTAATTCTTGCACTCTGGAGGAAGAGTTCCATGAGTTTGAGGGCAGTCTGGTCCATGGTGCAATTTCTAAGACAGCCAGGGCTACACAGAGAAACCCAGAGGAGGTGGGGATGGGGGGCAGGTGGATGACAAACAAACAAACAAAAAAAAACAATAAAAAGAAAGAAAAGAAATCCCACAGGTTATGTGAGAATTCATTTGCGAAGATGAGGTTACACATGCCTTTAATCTCAGCACCCAGGAGGCAGAGACATGTGGATCTCTGAGACCAGCCTGTTTTACAGAGTGCATTCCAGGGCAGTCAGAGCTATACATCTTCAATCCCAGCAATAGGGTCTCACTGTGCTGCCCCGAGTAGCCTGAAACTCACAATACAGACCAGGCTGGTGTCAAACTCAAAAACTCCACCTGCATCTGCCTCCTGTTGCTGGGTTTGAAGATGTGTGCCACTGCTCAGCTGAGAAATCCATCCATTCTTTATTTATTTTTTTAGATGTATTTATTTATTATGGATACAGTATTCTGCCTGCATGTATGCCTGTACGCCAGAACAGGGCACCAGATCTCACTATAGACAGTTGTGAGCCACCATGTGGTTGCTGAGAATTGAACTCAGGACCTCTGGAAGAACAGTCAGTGCTCTTAACCTCTGAGCCATCTCCCCAGCCCCTGAGACTTTCTTTTCTTACCTCCACATATGCTTTGTGGAATTCACACATGAATAAATACAATAAAAAGAGAAAAGTTATCAGGTGTGTTGATAGAGGCCTATAGTCTCAGTATCCAAGAGGCTGGAGGGGGAAAGAGCTGCAAGCAGTTACTGTCCCAGAGACACTGTGGCTGCACTCAGTTCCAGCAGGCATACAGCTTCCATGGCTTCTCAAAATGCAGCAGCAGAAGGGCTACGCGATGGGTGTGATAGCCAGTGTCTTAACCTCTGAGCCATATCTCCAGCCCTAAGAAATCCATTCTTATCAGAAAGAACCTTCATATACTAACTGTCTTAGTTACTTTTCTATTGCCGTGAAGACACCATTACCAAGGCAACTAATATAAAGAGTTTATTCGGAGCTTACAGTTTCAAAGAGTTAGAGCCCATAACCGACGTTGGTGAGAGTATGGTAGCTGTCAGGCAGGCATGGCACTGGAGCAGTAGCTAGGAGTTTACATCCTGATCCACAAGCAGTAGGCAGAGAGCTAACTAGAAATGACTGTGGGCTTTAGAAACTTCAAAGCCCAGTATCACATCTCCCCTAACAAGACCACACCTCCTAAGCTTTCTCAAACAGTTCCATCAACTGGAGGCCAAATATTAAAACATGAGTCTCTGAGGGACATCCTCAGTCAAAGCGTCGCACTAATACATCACTATTTTACTGAACCATTCATAATTAAGTATTTTTCCCTTATTTCTACTAATACTAATACTAGATTGAAGTTCTTGTAATGAAATCGTATTATCTATGTAGCTTGCCCGATAAAAAGTTCACATTCTTTTAAAGGTGAGTATTTGAGTTTGCTTTCTGTTGCTTTGAGAAAACATTCTGAACAAAAGAAATTGGGGGAAGGAGTTGATTGGTTTACAGGTTATCCCTTCACTAAGGGGAACCAAGCCAAGAACCTAGAGGCAAGCACCGAAGCAGAGACTGTGGAGGAACTCTGTTTCCTGGCTTGCTACCAGGTTCATGTTCAGCTACTTTTCTTGTACAGCCTCAATGCACGTGGCTAGGTCTGGCACTGCCCATAGTCAGCTGGACCCACCTACATCAATTAATAGTTAGGAACATGCCCACAAGTTCCTTGATAGCTACTTGATTTTAGCTCTAAGCAGAATTTTTACATGAAATATTATTTGTAAAAAAAAATGTTTTCTACTAAAAATAATTCCAATGTTGGGAAGATATCTAATGAGTAAGTGCTTGCCTTGAAAGTGTGAGGGCCTAAGTTTGGACTTCAGAACTCACATCCTAACAAATAAGTAAGGAACAGCCAGGCACAGTGGCCCAGGACTGCACACAGTGCTCCTCAGGTGACAGAGGATGTTTACAGCTTGTTGGCAGCTACACTAGCCTACTTGGAAAATTCTAGGCAAGTGAGACACCCTGTCTTGAGGAACACCACAGGAAATTGTCTTCTGAACCACACATACACACACACCAATATCGTCACACACACTTTTGCACACAAAGATATACACACACACATTTGGATACATACACACCAGTATCTGCATACACAAGTAGATAAACACCTTCAATTTGCACACATAGGTTCATCTATACACACAGGTACGTGTACACACACACACACACACACACGTATCTGTGGGTGCATACACATCGACCCATAGGAAATTCCAATTTATGTTTTTTCATTGTCATTCCCTACACAACAGAGTATAATACGCAACACATATTATGGCATTAAGTATGATAATCTAGACACACAGAGGGCAAAACAAGTCACATGATGATACTATAGTATCCTTTGTAAAGGTTGAGCATCCTCAGTTTTGATAATTTTGGTGTTCCTGGAACCAAACCCCCAAAGAGTCCAGGAACAGCAGGGGTAGAGACAGAGATCCCCTTGCCTTTTTTCCTGTGTATCATTTTAATGAAGAGGTTTGGATTTCTACATACAGATAGTGAATAAAATCATTAAGAAATGTCAGCTAGACTTAAGGCTAGTGGCTCTTCTAAACGTCCAAGCAGATACAAGTATGAGGCACTTTTAGGGCCACAGACATGAGTGTAACAGAGAATGAAGGGAAGGGGGGAGGTTCTTCTGGTTTTTGAGACAAGATTTCTTAGTGTGGTATTAGCAGTCCTGGAACTCACTCTGTAGATCAGGCTGGCTTCAGTCTCACAGAAATCCACCTGACTCTGTCTTTGGAGTGCTGGCTTTGTTTTGAGACAAGGTTTCTCTGTGTAGCCCTGGCTATCCTGGTACTCTCACCTTAGACCAGGCTGGCCTTAAATTCAGAGATCTGCGTGCCTCTGCCTCCCGAGGGCTGGGATTAAAAGCACCTCTACCACCCCCAGCTGGAGAGAAAAGTCTAAGGTACTTAAATATTAGTCATCAAGACTGATCGTCTCTGTCTGAGGGCTAACCACTTGAGTAGGTGGATGGTGTGACAATCACTGCAGGGATCAGGTGAGACATAAATTTCAGAAAAGTAAAGGGTTCTTCTTTCTATGTGTCAGCTTAAAAGAAACTGTGATGCATCCAGGGAGGAGTCTGATAGTGGTGAAAACAAAAACACATGATCTTGGAGCAGCAGGTCTAGACAGGAAAATTTATGGAAGCTGGGCTTGACTGTAATATCAGCTGTTTAGGAAGCTGAGGCAGAAGGATCACAAATCTGAGGTCAGCCTGAGCCTAACTGAGGGACTTCAGGGCTAGCCTGGATCTACGGAAAGACTTCAAGGCAGGCGTGGGAAGACTTGGTTTCGAAACAGAAAGTAAAAATGGCCAGTGGGGCCAGAAGAAGGACACGTGAGCAGCATGCCTGGGGCCTAGGTTCAATCCCTAGTATAAAAAAAAAAAAAAAAAAAGAAGTGAAGAGGAGGAGGAGGAGAAGGAAGAGAGGAAAAACAGGGGAGGGATAGGTGTACTGAGCCTGCCTCAATAGTATCACAAAAGCCAAACTGGACGACGCAAGAGGTCTTCTTGCATCGCAGCAAGCCAGAAGAGAGGAAGAAATAGCAGGAGGACAAAGAAGAGAATCCAAGAGAACCCGTCTTGGCTCACAGCCGCTCCAGAAAAGCAAGTGTGAACGCAGAACTGTCCCGAGACTCCTGTGCATGTGCTTCCCCCGGGGCCCCGCCTCTTCAGTCCTGCGCACGCTTGGCCCCGCCCCTGCCCGTCCAGCCCCGCCCCCTCACGGTGCCATGCGCAGCTATTCGGAGGCCCACACCAACCTCGGCACTGCGGCACTGCGCAACCGCACTGATGTGGGGAGGGATCGAGGGGTGGAGCCGGCGCGGAGGCGGAGGCTGGGGAGGGGCGGGCTCTGGAGTCACGTGGGTAAACACGCCGCACGTGGAGTGCAGCCTGAGCCAGGAGGGCGGGGCTGCGGACTGCAGGAAGGAGGCGGGTGAGGCTCTGCGCGCGCAGGGAGGTCTTGTGCAGCCTGGGGCGCGGGCCGCCAGGTTCTAGCTCGAACTTCAGTTCCTCCTCCCTGCTGCAATGGTGACCGCTGTGGCCAGGCCAAGCCCTAGGGGACGCAGCTCCCCTACATGATAACCCCACATCGTACGTTCTCTCCCATTTCACAGATGAGGTAAAGAAACTTGCCCCAGCCACGTGGCTGGATAGTGGCGCCACCAGGATCCACCTTGGGTAGCTTGCTCTGGTTTGCGTTGCAGGGGCTCTGTAGTCTTACTCCTGTGTCCTGCCCATGCCCCTGGGGCTGCATGTGATCGGCCAACATGGCGAGCCCTGCTGCCCCATGAGCAATAGTTACCAAGGGCACCTGCTTCCCCAGGAGTCTAGAGGCGGGCGCACGCCAAACCGTCCAGATCGTTTCCGCCTGGGTGTGGCGGGGACACCGCGGTGGCCCGAACCCCTGGCCCCGCATTGATGCTCCCTGGACAGCCTCCCTCATTTCTTCTCCCTGAGACGTGCAGAACCCCTTTAAGAGGCGACGCCCAATGCATTGGGTTCCTACCCTTCTGCCCCAAAGGGCCTCCTTCCTCTCCCATCTATGCCGCGTGACCGGGGAGAAGCGCCGTACAAGGCGCAGTCCAGGCGTGGGGCCCAGCCAAGCTGTCATCCCGCACTGGCGGGCCGGAGGAGGCCTAAAAGGGGGATCCAAGTGCTTGGGACTGGTAGGAAGCATTCACCAGGCAGAAAGGCTGCACTGCCTAGAGTCCTCCCATGCGCGCCCCCTGCAGGCTTAGGCAGCTAGGTCCTGCTGCCCTGGAAATCCATACCTGGGGCCCTCTCAATTTTGGGTTTGGGGGTTCAGGAACTTGTTAGTAGGATATTCCGTTAACTTGGCCGGGATTCCCAGGCAGGTCAATGTAGCAGTAGGGCCTGAAGCAAGGCTCAGAGTTCTGACCTTGGGCAACTTGCTGAACCTCTCCATTTTTTCTAAGTTTCTCCAGGTTCATTTACCTATGTGCCAGCTTCTGTGTCTCCCTCTCTGAGGATGTCTTTGTCTTTATTCCTTGTTCTCTAACCAGCACCCTTCCATACTCAGCCATGCGTGTTCTCCCCGTGCCTCCTAGAACAGACATGGAGTGTTGGGCTCATATTATATAGGTTACTCTGGTGCACAAAGGCTTTCTGTAGGGTGATTTGGCTAGGGAAGACCCTCCTAGGCTGTCTCTTTCTCCTGAGTGAGGCTGAGGAAGAGGAATATGGAAGCCAAAACACTGAGAGGTTTAGGACACAGCAAAAAGGAAATATTGGCGGAGCCTGGCTGCATTATACCCAGCCCTGAGGCTGGGGGTGGACATAGAGTGGACAGGTTTTCCTCTAGGCCAGGCACTGAGACCAGCATAATGGAGTTGTAACTCCTGGGGAATAGGTGACTATGGCTTCCCAGCTACAGCAAAAATTCTGCTGTGAAATGCAGGATGCAGTTCTTCACAGGCTCATCTCTTCTGCTGCTCAGGCCTTAACCAGGTTTTGTGCTATTTCTGTCTTTGCTGCTTTTGCCAGACCACTGACAACCCCCCATCCCCCTTCTGTGGAGTCAGGTAGTTCTAATGGGCTGACTCCAGTTCTGCCCCAGGGACTGATGCATGCCACAGCTCTGCATTCCTTGGCCACAGTGATTAGGAACCCTTCAGCTAGAGATTCTGAGAAGGAAATTCTGGCTAGCAGGAATGTCAACCTTAAAGATAGTGGAAAATACCAAGTAGAGAATGAAGTCACCATAGAACAAAGCCAAACTGGGCAAGGGAGCTGACTCCCAACCCTCAGATGGAGGCACCCCTGAAACTTATTTCTTCTCCTGGCATTTGTTAGACTTTATCTCATCTGACTCTTTAGAGACCAGAAACCCTGGCTACCACTTCTGAAATTGAAATTCGGGGCCTCAGGTCAAATGGTCCACTAGAATTCGGTCTGTCTACATATTTTCCATCATGTGTAGGACAAGGCTTCTCCCTCTGTTGGCCAATGATGACCCTGAAGGGTGCTCTCTGGACTTCTCTCCAGGTTTGTCGTGGTTCATAACTATAATCTTGGGACTTAGAAACTTTGGTCTCAGCTGAGGGAACTATCCATTCCTCTTCCATGGCTAGTTTGGGATTTGGTATTGCCCTTCTAGTCTAAAGACCTCAGTTTCTATTGGTTTCTATTAGGTTCCATTCTAATCATTCTGCCTCTCCCTTGAGCCTTCTCATAGATACCATATGACCAGTCCTGCGTAGTAAATGAGAGATGCATTTCAACCCCACCCCTCTGGATCTCGGGTTCCACACAAAGGCTTAGATACTAAAATCACATCCACAGGCCACAGCTGTTACCCACCAGCAAGCCAGAGGGTGGGAAGTGTGAATATACAGGAGGGAAGAGGATGCAGTGTGGAGATACAGACGGTGCGCCTCCCAAAATGTGCTGCCGCACATCTGCCCAGAGAAAAAGAGAGGCTGGGAATCGCCAGCTTTTTGTTATTTTTACTTTTTGGTGCTAGGGGCCATCTGTGCAGGTTTGAGCATGTCTGGAGGCAACCAGGGTTGCAGATGAAATTCTAATACAGGCTTACTTCACAGGCTGTCACGCAGAGACTTTCTCCAGGAGCTGGGGCGGCAGTGCTAAGATTTTTTAATAGCATCAGAGCATGCCAGGGTCCAGCAGCTGTGCACATGGAACCATCTACGGCACACCAGCCACCTCATCTACAGTTCTCTCAGCAAAGGCTCAGAAAGCCGTTGGTCACCAGTCCAATGGAGGGAATGGGTTGGCAGTGCCAGAGATGGGGTGTAGACAGATCTGGTGTCCCACACTAGCACCATGGAGTACTAAAAATTCCTCTATGAACATCATGTTCTGGACTTGGCCTCATCATATTTCTATGGTCTTTGCTCTTCCCCCATCTTTATTCTGTCCCTCCTTTACTTTTTTTTTTTTTTTTTTTTTTTTTTTTTTTTTTTTTTTTTTTTTGTGCTGCTAGGAATTGAACCAAGGACCTCATGCATACTAGGCAGTCTGCTGAGTTATAGCCCCTTTTTACTCTGAGACTTGCTAGACTACCCAGGCAGTCCTTGAATTTTCTATCTCTTTTTTTAAACTTTATTTATTTATCTATTTATTTATTTGCCTTGGTGTTTGCCTGGAACTGGAACTACAGACAGTTGTTAGCTGCCATGCGGGTGCTGGGAATCGAACCCGGGTCCTCTGGAAGAGCAGACGGTGCTCTTAACCGCTGAGCCATCTCTCTAGCCCCGAATTTTCAATCTTCCTGCTACAGCCTCCTGAGTACTTGGGATTACAGGCTATACCATCAGGCCTAGCAGGACCCTAATTTAATGGCTGCCTACTCCCTGGCACCTGTACCCAACCCTTATCACCCTATGCTGATGACGTTTATATTCACTTAATTCTCTTGTTACTCTCATTTAGAGCAAAAAATAATGGGTACTGGATGTATGCTTCCTTGAGGCTGTCCCCTGCCCTGACTCCTTCATAGGGTTCTGACCATCAGGGAAGAAAGAGAAGCACAGGCAAGTCTTCCATGACATTCCTGATACCTCAGCCTGGGGCCTGAGGTGAGAGAGCAATGGTAGGTAGGTGGCCAAATAAGTTCAGTGTAATAACAGCAAGGAACAAGAGAATTAAAGCCCCAGATTTCTTTCCTCCATCCCCCCCAGCCTTCTTCCCCTCCTGTTCACTTTTCTCTGTTCCTTCATAAGGAGCCTTTGCTGGGTGTGGTGGGTGCACACATTTTATTCTAGCTCTCAGAAAGCAGATTGCTGTGAGTTCAAAGACAGATACTCTGCTGGTGAATTCTAGGGACACATAGTAAGACTGTCTCCAAAAAAAAGACCTTTAATGAGGAATAGGATTGGAAGATCTGCTTCCTAAACAATGTTCATTCTCTCTCTCTCTCTGTCTCTCTCTGTCTCTGTCTCTCTCTCTCTATCTCTCTTTCTCTCTCTCTCTCTCTCTCTGTCTCTGTCTCTGTCTCTCTCTCTCTCTCTCTCTCTCACACACACACACCTTCAGTTGCGCCCAGAGACAAGGCTAGATCCCAGTGTCAGCGGGCTTCCATGTGGGATTACAGAAGAGCATGGTGGTAGAAGTGAGGGTAGGTGGCTGAGGCGGGTGTCGCTGCTGCCTTCATGCCTACTATACAAAAAGGACAGGGTGAAGACGTAGGTAAGAGCTTCCAGGGCCTCACTAGGATCTGGGCTCACAAGGTAATGACTACCTGGGCAGACAGACTTTTTTCCCAAACAAAACAAAAAGATAAATTATTAGTATCAACTGGGCATGTTCAGAGTAAATTACTGAAGTGCCACTGTGATAAGGATAGAAGAACTATGATTGATAAGTCCCACCCACCCTCCTTTTGTGCTTACATGAACCCTTACTGATGACTATATCTATCTCATCCTGCAGATGGATGCCCCTAGCAGCTGCTTTGGATCATGTTGAAATGCATCCATTTACTCTAGGATCTAAAAGCAGTACTCTGATACCATACCTTATTCCTAACTCTACAAGTTCATCTCAGATGAATGAGAGAAGAATCAGACAGAATGGAGAAGGTAGTCTTCCAGAAGTCCAGTACAGGATCCAGTTCAGGAAGAACAGAGCCAGCCCCAGGGTGAAGGACTTCTTCAGGAGCCTCTTCTGCCCTGGATGCTTTGGGGAACAGCTATGAAGTCTCTCACCTGCTGCACCTCTGGTCTTGACACAGCTTAGATGGGCTGCAGGTCAAAGATGACTCCAAAGATGGATCTTTTACAGAGACCAAGAAGGCCTGGGGAAAGGTGGGGTCCACCTGTTTGCCTGGGAGACATCTGTGCTATGAACTGTTGTGGGCCTTACCCACCCTGACCTCTAGAGAAATGAAACTATGTTTGCATGAGAGGAAGCAGGGTAGTTTCCTGAAGTGTGATCGCAGCTCTAAAACACCCCAAACTAGTTAGTTCTTCATCACCATCTGGAAGAAGATCCCACAGGAGACAGAAATGAAGCCCTTATAGCTGACCCTGAACTGTGCAAAAACCTGCTAGGCCTGCAGAGAAACTGAGACTTCCGTCAAACAGCAGATCCAGAGGACAGTGGAGCCAGCTCTCAGGAACAGTAGCTTGTATGTAGGCTCAGATGTTTTTGAAAGGCAGGTAAAAGAACGTGTCTGTCTTTTTTATATTTAATGGTGTGTGTGTGTGTGTGTGTATTTCTTCATGTAGTTCATACTGGTCTTGAATTTGTAGCAATCTGTCTGCTTGGCCAGTGCTGAAATTATAGGCAGCTTGGATGACAAGACATTTGTATTAAGTATTAGCAGTAGTTAAATATGTGCACTTCTGGGAAGAAATGTGTACTTTCTTTTTTAAATTTTTTTTTTAGTGTATTGTATGTATATCGGTGTTTTGCTTGCATGTATGGACACCACAGGTGTGTGATGCCAACAGAAATCAGAACAGGATATCAGACCCCCTGAAACAGGAGTTAAACACAGTAGTGAGCCATCGTGTGGGAGCCAAGAGTTGAACCTTGTCCTCTGGAGGAGAGACAGGGCTCTTAACACTGAGCCATTTCTCCAACCTTTTTCCTTTTTTTTTTTTTTGTTTGTTTATTTTTAATTCTTCTGCTGTTTTCATTTTAAAAACAATTTTTTTTTCTGAAGACAAGGTCTAACTATCTTCCCTAAACTTCTAGAGGTCTCCTTGCTTCTGTCTCCAAGGTGCTGGGTTTTCAGGTGTGCAGCAGTTTACCTAGCTTGTGTTAGGTACACACTAGCACACTGAATTTTATTTTATGTCTTGAGACAGATTCTTACTGCCTAGGGTGGCCTTGAACATCTGAACTTAAGGTAGCCTTCTGCCTCAGCCTCCACTTAGTTGGGACAATAAAGGCCGGCATCTGTGCTTACATACACATTTTAAAATACTTAGATGTGATACAATAGAATGAAAAGGCTTTGTAGAACAGACAGCAGTATTTCCCTGTATAAATTCAGGATAAAATTTTGGGCTAAGTTAATTTTTTATTTTGCTTTGATTTTGAGACTTTGTCTCACTATATAGCCATATGTAGATAGGCTGGCCTCAAACTTGAAGTGGCCCATCTGCCTCCGTGCTGGGATAAAAGGTGTACGCCACTATACCTACCTAAGGTAATATTTTAGCACTGTTAAAATGTCATTTTTGAGGAATTGGCACTTCGTATATTTTCCATGTTTACAGTATTATTCTAGCTTATTATAACTTGAACAGTTTGGAAATGAGAGTAAATCCAAGAGTCAAGTAATAGAAATTTTATTTTTATTTACTTAGGCTCTTTAAGAAATGGTTTCACTTTGTAGCTGAGGCTGACCTTAAACAGAGGAGCCTCCCAGAAGAAGATAGTCATTTTAATGGGAACAGAAGTAGGTGATTTGTTTGTTGTTCAGGAGTGACTGTGAGGAGATGGGAGCTTTCCTTCCCCCCTGGCTAAGAGGAAGGCACCTTGGGGTCATTTGGAGAAGGAGCCAACGGCAGCTGGGAAGATGCAGGACTGACTTGTGCTCTTTGGTGTGGCAGTTCTACAAGCAGCTATACATATATATATATAATATACATTATATATAATATATATAACCTAGAGGGAGCACTCAACTGATAAACCACATCTGAGCTCCTCACCGGCGAGAGTAAGCAAGGGTCATCTCACTGCTGAACAGGCCAGTGTATTCCCTGGCTCCTCTGGCTCAGTGTTTTTAATCTGAGAAATAAAGTTTACCTGAAGATCAGAGGTCAGAGCCAGCCACAGAGTTACCTATAAAGGTCAGGGAGTGGTGACAGAGACAGAAATCCTCTGGATCTCTGAGTTCAAAGCCACACTGGACTATGTGAGATTAATCCAGTCCAAAAGAGAAACAGCCTGGAGGTTAAAGGCACACACCTTTAATGCCTGTGCTCCCAGGACACCTTTGAGCCAGGATTTATATGCCTGGACAGAGAAAGGCCTATAAGGCAGGAAGAGATGAGTTTGCCCTTTTGACTGAGGACTCAGAGGCATTCAGTCTGAGGATTCATGGAGACAGGATCCTCCCGTTTCAGCCCAAGGAGTTGGCTAGGTGAGAAGTGACTGGCTTTTTCTTCTGTCTCTCTGGTCTTTCAGCTTTCCCCCAATATTTGACTCTGGGTTTTTATTATAAGATCAATTAGGATTTCTGCAGTAGTGGTTGTGATCACTCTCAATACTTAATGACAGAGCAGAACACTACTAAACTGGGAGACAATAAGCATGGATCGCTTCAGAAAATGACAGAGCCAGGTCCTAGCTCAAGGTGTCTGCTTCCAGAGCCCAATGGAAACATTTTTTTAGTGGAAGTCAGGAAAAGGGGTGGGGCTCACACAGGCAACAGGGTACAAGCCAACCTAGAAGGGGGAGCATGCATATGTGCAGGGCAGAAATAGCTCTGGCTAAGGAGAGATGCCAGGCCAGTCACTTAATGTTGGTTATAATCCTAGAACCTAGGAGGATGAGGCAGGAGGATTATGGGCTAGTCTGAGTATATAGTTAGCCATCCTTTTTCAGAGGGAGAGAACAATAGATTAGTGCTAGAATGGCAGTGCACACCTCTAATCCTAGCTGCTTGGGAAACAGAGACAGGAAGATCATGAATGTGAGGCCAGCCTAAGCAGTTTAGCAAGATCAAATGTAAGTGGTAACAGAGGACTGAGGGTATTATTCAGTGGGGAAAGCACCTAACATGCAAATATGAGGACAGAGTTTGCAACCCTAGAAGCAATGTAAAACTCAATATCAGCACACATCTGTAATCGCTGCTCTCCTACAGTGAGATGGGAGGCAGGGAATCCTTGGAAACTTGTGGGCCAGCTAGTGCAAAACATGCAATAGTGAACAAGAGACTCTGTCTCAAGGAAGAAAATGAGGACTGACACCCAGGTTGTCTTCTGTTACACATTTGCACTGTGGAACACATGCCCATGCTTCCACACAGGAATGAACACACACACAAAAATAAAATAAAAGAGGGGTTGACAATAACTGCTTATATAGCATTCACAATACCCTAAGACCAAAATAAAAAGTGGAGCCGGCAAGCTGATCCTGCAGTCTCCATGGTGGGAGGAGAGAACTGGGACAGATGTTCTCCGATCTTCACATGCTCAGGGTGGTGCACACTTAGATGCATGCACACACATCAGATACATACAGTAATCTGATCTTCACATGCTCGGTGTGGTACACACTTAGATGCATGCACACACATCAGATACATACAGTAATCTGATCTTCACATGCTCAGTGTGGTACACACTTAGATGCATGCACACACATCAGATACATACAGTAATCTGATCTTCACAAGCTCGGTGTGGTGCACACTTAGATGCATGCACACACATCAGATACATACAGTAATCTGGTCTTCACATGCTCAAGGTGGTACACACTTAGATGCATGCACACACATCAGATACATACAGTAATCTGGTCTTCACATGCTCAAGGTGGTACACACTTAGATGCATGCACACACATCAGATACATACAGTAATCTGGTCTTCACATGCTCAGTGTGGTACACACTTAGATGCATGCACACA
>PVIH01019842.1:0-34235 GCA_004025045.1 Sigmodon hispidus
AAGAATGGATTAACAAACTGTGGTACATCTACACAATGGAATACTACTCAGCAGTAAGAAAAAATGATATCCTAAAATTCACAGGCAAATGGATGGATTTGGAGAATATCCTCCTGAGCGAAGTCTCACAAACTCAGAGAGATAAGCAGGGGATGTACTCACTCACTAGTGGTCTCTAAACAAACAAACAAGAAAAAAACCAAACATGCCCAAGCGGCAAACCACAACCACTGAACAGCTTGGCATCAGAAACACCCTGGACTGACCCTTCAAACCCCAGTCCAACTATAGGAACACCTGACTCACTCTTGAGGGAGGGGGGACAGAACTGGATTTGGCCAGAAGTGGAGACTGATGTAACCATTATTGGGTCCGTGAGACCATAGGACTGTCTGCTCCCTGCCAAGGGAGGGGATGGGGAGTTGCAGAGAAGAAAAATGACCAGATGTGGTGGGAGGGGGAAGAGACCTTGAATAAGGATATACAGGGATGGAAAAAAAATTCAGAGGGAAAGCTGAACACAAAGAAAATATATGTGTAGCAATCTTATTTGTATTTTCACCCTTGATAAGCCATGCTTATGATCCTTATCCTCTGTATAGTTATTGTTAACTCTTCCGCATTTTAAATTCTTTTTACTGTTTTTTTTCTTTTTTTTGATAAATACAAAATAAAGAAGGAAAAAAAAAAAAGAAAAGGCATCTTTATCACTTGCTACTGCTTACTGTGGATGGGAGAAAAGAAGATGCTTCTTACTCAGAACCAAAGAGTAAATCTCAGTTATCTTGTGACTTGGGATTTTAGAAGTCCTCATTATTAGTTCCCACCGGAATAAGCATCTCAGACTCAGAGATAGACACTTGAAAAAAAGAAACCAAACAAACTTGGTTAAACAAACATCTGTGTGCATGCATTTAAAACAGAAATACAAATCCATCTATCACACTATGTGCGATTCTCATTCCTGTGCATTTTCATTCTGGCAAGAAGGAAGAACAAAATGTCTGGAGATGAAGGTTAGCAGGTAACCAAGAGAGATAAACTGAGCTAATGTCAATATCTCATCTAGCTGGACTCTGGACTTCAGAGATAAAGATTGCTGGGAGCATGTGGCTGCAAACTGCATGAGGGTGTTAGGACATATTTGTGTAGGGATGACTGGAGGTGGATATGCACATGCTGCCCAGGATATTTCTGATATACAGATGTGTAGCACAGTTCCTCACTGGGCCATCTTCTCTACACTTATGTGCTCTTATGTTCACTCCAGTGGGTGCTTGTGAGTGTGAATGAAATGGGGTATTTGGAACATGAGATACATGCCACCAGTACATACCAGCCAACTATTATATATCATCCTTTATCCTTTCTTCTATGGTCAACTAAATGTAATTCACAAAGGATAAAAGTATATCCTATGTTTGTTTAATAATTGCAGTTTTGAGATGTCTCTACTCTAATCTGGTGCCTTACATGCTGAAAGAAAATGCCCTATGTGTGATGTTTCAAAATTAGTTTGGAGGGCAACAAAGAACCCCTTTCCTTTTTGGTAAGTTTGCCTTATGTGGAAATAAGAAGCCTATATATTGTTTCTCCAAGGTATCTAGTGTGGAACACAAAAGCTCTTCCAATGATTCTTGAAAATTCTGTGACCTTTTTCTTAAATACTGAATAATAAATGCTATGATTGAATTTTTTAAGAGCCTTATTCTGACTTCTAATGAAGACAAATGAGTTAGCAAAGAATCTAGAGATTAGTAGACACAAGTGTGTCCATTTAATGAGTGTAGAATAGCAAGAGCCTATGTAATAGTGCCTTAGCCCTCTATTTCACCCACATAATCCTGAGATACTGTAGTCAATCAAATTACATAAAGTATGTTCTCTGAGATTCGCGGAGTCTTAACTCTTTGCTGTCCCAGAGATTAATTTAACTTTGGATGGAGACAAGGTACATTGACCCCAACAGATGCAGCACTTCTCCCCCATTGTCACTCTCAGTACTTCAGGGATAACTATGACAGACAGAATAATCCAATCTCTACTGTTTGCAGCCTATGAGGGATGCCTTGATGTTATCCACTAGAAAGAGAACTTGTCTGTCTTGGGGCCAAGTTTCCCATTTAGGGGTATTTATTTGCATGGTTCCTGACATGGACTTGTTTATTTGGTATTAATATATTGTACTCTAAAGGAAAAATTATTCACCAGATACTTGTTAAGTGTGGCAAAAACAAAAACAACAACAACAACTCAACTGTGTATAACTACTAAGAGTACAAGGTAATTATAGTAGGAGATAAAGATTGAATTCAGTCCCGGAAGCAGCAATGACAAGTAGGGATTTGTATACAACAGCATGATGAGGGACTAGGTGAAAAAGTACTACTGAGAACTTGGTTAGGGGGCCAAGGATGGAGGGAGAGAGAAGAGGAATCTGATCAGCTATCAACAGTGGAAGATTCTCAGTGAATGGCTTTTCAGAGTTCTTCATAAAATCAGGTGTTGGAGTCAGACTTCACAGGCAAAAGTGAGGCCTAGAAAAGTATCAGGCTGGGATTTTTGGTAAATAAACTGTGAATTCCTAAATGGGAAATATTCTTTAAGAAAGTGAAAGTTTCTCAAGACTTAAAATGTGGTGAGTCAGTTTCCCAAAAAGAGGAATGTTCTAAATGGGTAGGAAGAAAGGGAAGAAATGGTCTTTATTCCATGCATTTTCAGCCCTTTCCCTTTCAGTTAATATTTCTTCCCTGAATTTTTCTCTGAGCCTCAGGCTTCCTGAACAGAGGAGCCATGATCCTTGTTCCAATTGTGTGACAATTTGTCCTCACAGTTTCATTGAGCTTACCTGGAAATGGATCTCACTGTGTTCTCTAAGATAACAGTTTGCTAACATATGGGATCTTTTTCTGGATTTATTGCACTTTAAGGGTTATTATTCGTTACTGCTCTCAGCAAACAAATGCTGGTAAAATTCTCCAGTGGTGAGAAAATCCCCAATGCCCCTTCCCCTTGTGCTCACAGTACCCGATGTTCCCTAAATGGGGAGGGATGAGTCTAGTACCTCTAAAAAGTCATTGTTATCACACATTTTCAACTGTCTCATTCTAATTTAATTGCAAATCTATTCTGTAAGAACCAGTTTTAACCATGGTCCTCAGTCCCTCTGTTCTTCCCCAGCACCTGAGATTTCCATAGTCAGCAGTTACTTACAGTATTTGTATGTTGTCTCAGGATGCAGAGAATTATTCAGGGTTAGTGCAGTCAAGGACTCCTGAAGGCAGAGGGAGAGACAGAAAGGTCCAGTGTTCTCTCCTGGAAATGTGCTGTGTGCACAGAGTTAGGAAAATCACTTCTGTGGTTTGAGTAACAGAAATGAAACGGGCAATGAATGACTAATCAATTTTCAAATTTAAGGATTAAAACAGGAAAGAATTTGAGATCAAATTTTCCAGAGGCAGAGCATCAAAACTTTTCCCCTTTGGACACTAAACAACTGATTTTCTAAAGTAGGTCATATTTTTGAGTGTTTTCCAGTTATCATTCTGTATGATTTTGCTAAGTATAGGTACCCAATTCTTTCTATGGCAAAATTCAAAGTTGAAAGATGTACTTTCTTCTTTTGTGAGAATTTAAGATGTATGTGTATGTATATGAATATGCAATGCATTTCCCAAATTCTGTTTTGCTATTTAGAGTGTGGAATATTTGGGAAATGTTTTGAAGATAAATAAGATGAATGTTGTTGATATTTTACAGTGTCCCCTGCAGTGTAATAGCAGTAATAAATAATAACTGTTGGCTCTAATTGCTTAGAGAATTGCCAAGTGATAATCTGTGATATAATTAAATGAAAGAAATGAATGTTGTCTTAAACCAATCCTATAAAAAGGGGCATCAAAGCTTCCATAGGAAAAGTTACCTGGAGGAACAAAACAAACTGATCCTACACCTAAAATAAAAATCAATGACATCTCTTTAATTTTTTGTTTGTTTTCTACTGTTGATAAGTAAGTTGTGTTGCCCTATGTCCATTATTTAGTTAGAATTTAGAATTTTGATATCAAACTAGTTCTCTCTCTCTCTCTCTCTCTCTCTCTCTCTCTCTCTCTCTCTCTCTCTCTCTCTCTCTCCTCCCACAGCAGTTAGGTAATAAAATGGCAAGATTGTGTTCTGAAGAACATAGAACTGCCAGCTCAGTGGCTTTGAGACAGTACAGAGAACCCATACGGTAGAAGATGGGTAGAAGAGACCCAGATCCTTTAAAATATCCCCTCACCTCCTACAAGTGATAAAACAAACTGACAAACAAATAAGTAGAAATTTTAAATTTAAATGGCTATTCTTATTCTTCATAACCTGCTTGGCTCAGCTGACTGTGGTAGGTACTTACAGTTTCTTTTAATAATAATGCTAAGATTTCCATATTTTTATCTTAACATAAACAGGCAGATCATTTATATCTGTGTCTGCCAATTAACTCTAATAGTCACAGAAATCTAGGCTTTATCCATTTATCATTTTTTCAATTAAAAATAGCTTCCATTTTTGAAGTGATGGGGTTTTCAAGTGGTTTATTTTAAAATCCAGGCTATGAAAGCACATGCATTCTCGTTTTAGGGGACAATCAAGCCATGGGTAACAGTTGTTATTTTTGAAACATTAAGCATTAGATATAATCTAGACAAAGAATTCTTCCCATCAGACTTCTTGGCTATGAAACAGTGTACTCAGAGACCAGCATTTCTCTGAGTGTAAAAGATGTAAAGGTCACACCTGCTTAAAAAAGAGACTTAAAATGGGAAAATAATTTTAACAGGTACTTCTACATAGGAAGGCTTTATTACAAGAGAATCTATTTTTAAATCCACTCACTAAATTCAGACATACAACCATTTTGCAACTGACTGATTTAGGAAAACTATATATTTTTGTGAGCATTACTAAAATTCTCATCAAGAAAAAAATAAATCTGGGTCCACTCAAAAAAAAAAAAAAAAAAAAAAAAAGATTTCAATTGAGGTATCTTGAAGAAGATACAGTCATCGAAGAGCCAGGTAGAAAACAGCAACTTAGAAACAAATCGCATTCCCATAAATGAAGACGGTGGAGCTATGATGTAAATGTTCTGACCTGCACCAGGGATTCTTGCTGTGTCTCATGGATTTAATTGATTGCTACTGATTCTGTGACTTGTGCTTTAAAAGGCCAGTTCTTTCTTTCCTTCCTTCTTTTCTTCCTTCTGTTCTTTCTTACTTTCTTTTGGTTTTTTTTGAGACAGGGTTTTCTTGTGTAGCCATGACTCTTCTGAAACTAGCTCTGCAGACCAGGCTAGCCTCATAGTCATAGAAATCCATCTGCATCTGCCCCCCCCCCACTTCCCCAAGTGCTAGAACTAAAGAAGCATGCTGCCATCATCCCTTAATAAAATTGATTTTATATATGTATATGTGTGTGTACCACATGTGTGCACGTGCCTATGGAGGCCAACCAGGGGTCTTTGAGTCTTCAGAACTGGAGGTACAGGGGATTATAAGCCACCTGCTGTGGGTGCTGGGAACTGAACCTGGGTCTTTGAGAAGAGCTGTGCTTCTAACTCCTGAACCATTTCTGCAGCCCAAAGGGCTGGAGTTTTTTAAAGGAGAAATGATAGACCAATTTTGTAAACTTTAATTAGATGGTGGTATTTCTAAGTTCAGTTTCTCCTTATCTTTATGGCAGGAATTACTCACAGTTTGGAGGGATCAGATTTTCAGACAGCTAATTTTAGAACCTGGATTCTCCTGGTTTTTCAATCTTGTGATTCTTCCAGAATGTTTTGCTCTCTTTACTAAGAACAAAGTTTTGATTTGTTCTCACCTCTTCTTGGTTGCAACTCCTTATGATCTCATTTAGCCAAAGTGATCCTGTTTTTTCTTCCTAGGAGAATCCCTGGAAATCTCTCTTAAGTTACAAATCATAAGAGAAGGGGAGAATTGAGTGAGAGGAGCAACAAGGAGGGAGGGAGGGAGGGAGGGAGGGAGGGAGGGAGAGAGAGAGAGAGAGAGAGAGAGAGAGAGAGAGAGAGAGAGAGAGATCTTAATAGAGAAAGCCACTGTGGGGTTGGAAAAAGATAAGGTGCCAGGGAAACTTGCAAGAACTCACAGGATGTCCCTGCCTAGGTCTCCATCCAATAGTGAAGGTGTTGCTTAGACAGGACTTCCCCTATAATCAAATGAATAATCACCCCAAGTGCCATCACAGAACTTACATCCAACAATGAATAGAGGTGGAGGCAGAGAGAGGTCCAGGTGAGAGCAGAGGAGGATAGGGCTTATGAGGAAAACTCCCGCAGTGATGACTGGCTGGAGCCCTGGAGAGCTCACTGAACCAAGAACAGCCACTGGGGAACCTTCAAGAAAAGGAACTAGGCCCTCCAAGGATAGGCAGTTGTCCACTGACATGGGCAGTATGTGGAGCCTCAAGGGGACAGATCAGACTGTATTTCTTTATGTGGACTGGCACTTCAGAGCCCATTCCCTTCAGAAGAACACCTAACCCAGTCTTTATATTAGGATGAGGAAATCGAACTTGCCTGGTTTGGATGCTGAGCTAATCCACCTAGGGACCTCTTGCCCTTTTGGAGAAGAGGAAGGGGGATGGGGAGGAGGTAGGCTGTAGGCAGACAGGGAGGGACTGGGAGGGGGAAAGGAAGGAGAGCAAGGGGATACATGGGGGAAAAAGGACTTTATTTTCTAAAAATAAATAATTTTTTAAAAAAAGAACAAAGTTTTGGAGGTTTGGTTTTAGTGGGCATTTTTAAAAAAAAACAACTAATTAAAATTATGAGACATGGTATACTGTAATAATAAGTTTCTGGCCCAGCCTAGTCCCAAGGTCCTGACCTGCGTACTGCTGCTTAGGCCCTCCAAAATGACTCAGATGCTTATATTACTTACATTCTGCTTAGCCTATGGCTCAGGCTTATTGCTAGCTAGCTCTTGCATTTTAACTCAAGCCATTTCTATTCATCTGTCCTGCCATGTGGCCTGTGGCTTACCTATATCTTTATATCTTGCTTCAACTAGAGCGGCTGGATCCTGTCTCTTTTGACTCCGCCTTCCTTCCCCTATCTATGCTCTGATTTACCCCCCTACTTCTAAAATACCTGCTATAGGCCAAGACAGTTCCTTTATTATCAAATGATATTAACAACATACAGAACAACATCCCATATCAGTTTACTCTTATCTCACTACTGGTGTGTGTGTCTTCCATGACAGTGTGCACTATAAGCCGTTTTTCTATTTTCAGAATTGGTTACTTTAAAAAGCTTATTTTCTGATTGCAAATGACTGCAGAATATCAGCAAGAGGGAAGAGACTCAAAGTGCAGAATCATTCAAAGCACTGTGGTACCACTAGACAGATGCTTTCCTCATGTGCCTTTTCACTAAGGTTCTTAACATGAAAGTGATGTTATGGTTCTTAGTCAGGTCAACTCAGGAGAAAGAATATCCATTTCCAGGAGTGTCTGGCACATTGCTATATACACAGTACAAGATCTTTAAATGCACATTGAATTCTACCAGTGCCAACCTGAGGAGAGGATGTAATGATTGTGACCATGGCCTGATGAATATGATATAACTGTTTATCTAATGGTCAGCAAAGTTTTGTGGCATAGTAGTGCATAAGTACATCAACCTAAAGGTAGTGGGGTGTGTGAGTGGCAGAATGATGGTCAAATAAGCTCTCCACTGTGAAATTACTCAATCATTGTACAGGAAGACTGGAGAACTTGGAAAATGGCTATGTACTTTTGGATAATGAATACAAGAAGCCTTAGTGTGATAATCTCTCAGTGGAGACAGAGAGACCAGAAGAGAAGAACTAAAAACACTGCTTATTTAACTGCATGAAGTGCTCATTTGCATTTTTGACATTCTTCCTAAGTCTAACTTTTCTGATACTCCTAAGCCAAGTGAGTTACCAAATAAACAGGTATGAAATTAACTTTCCGTCTTTGTTCAGTAATGAATAGAATGCTCAGTTCCACTGAAGTTTTTTATTTTTGTTTTTATTCTCCAGGCTCAGTAAAGATTGTGGAGTGAGTTATTTCCCAACCTTAGTTTTGGTTCAGGTGTCATGATGTCATGAAGGGGTCTTTGGGGACAAGTTCTTTCTCATCAAACAAAACACTATGTCAGACCAGCCTTCCTGTCTATAAATGTACACCAAGCATTTGTCAATAACTGTTCTACAGTACTGTTTCCTCACTGACTTCATTCACCCACACACAAACCTTATGCAAATGCAAGTACACCTTTACTTAAATCAAAATCAAATTGGAGCCAAGTGTGGTGGTACCTGCGTGTAGTTGAATCTCAAGAAACCAAGATGAGAGAATCAATCTGAATGCCAGGGTATGGGCGTAGGGAAGTAAGAATAAAACAACAACACCAACAACAAAACCTAAAAAATCTCCTAAAAATAAAATAATAAATGCCATCCTGAAAGGCTGTATTTCTTTCTTCTGCCTGCATCCATGATGCTCGGGTGGAAAAAGCACAAGAAAACACATATCAGGCATCGGTAATAAGCATGGAAGGTATTGAACTCTGAGAATGCACCTGCCAGTGAGTATAGAGTGAGCTCGGTCTGTTTTCAGTGTCTTGAAATATGTGGGTGCATTGCTTGGCTTCCTTTCTTCCTTCCATTACTAGTGATTATTTATGGAGCTTCTCCCATGTGAGAGAGCTGTTGATTGTCTGGGATTAAGAGGGAAATATACAAGGTTCTCAATGCTGCAAGAGCTGGCAGAGTAGCCTAGAGAGGCAGGCAGACTTATCGTGTAAGACGGACAATAACTAGTCTCTCCTGAAGACACATGGCTGGCTTACACTGGCTTCCATCTCATGGGACAAGAATATTTAGGTGTGAAGCATGTCAATAATCCTAACAGTCACATAGTGTGCTACAGCCATTCAGGCTCACTTCCTACTTCCTGGAGCTCTACTATCTTTCCCTTTGTAAAGGGAGTCCTGGGGACTGTCCCTCAGGTTTCTTACATCTACCATTTCGGTTTATTCTTATCCTTTGTATACCAGGCACTTTCTTGTAACTAGCCTTAACTCTAGACCTGGCTCCTCCTCGAGTATCCCAGCTAGCCATCTGAGTCTCTCTGGGTCCGGCAGCTATTGTACCCTTTCTCTGCCTGCACTCAAGAGTTGTCACAATAGGCAGAATAAAGGTAGATCACAGCACATTTCTGATTCACTTTTATTATTGTTTCACTGGCCCCATACCACAGGACCATTTTCTTCTTCCAAACACAGAGTGATATTTTCACCTTATACTTGTTTACATGACTCTTTCTGTCCTCTGCCTTTCAAGTCCAGTGGCTAAATGTTGTTTTAACTCTGGCACAGTGGCTGTGCTTTAATATTCTACTATCTCGGGTAGCAATTGCAACTCCGCAGTTAGCAGCTTGCTTCCAGCAGCAGCCTGGAGAGGTCTGCTCTCTAAGGCATTGGGCCCTATCACTGCCACTAAAGGTAGCTATAACTAAATCTCTATAGCTATTACTAAATCCTATAGTAATTAGGAATAAGATTCAAGATTCAAAGGCTGAGTGAAAACCTGTGAGATCAGAGAGGCCGAGTAGCAACTAGCTAACTCTCTCTCCTTGCTAATGCCTATGGATGACCCATACATCCACTTTGCCAAACCAGAAAAAACCTGCGCCACTCCAAACCTAGTCCTACTACTTCCCGTGTCTATCACTCCAGGATACCCTCTAGGGCTCTAATGATTACATTCTGTCAACTAGTTGCTTACACAGACTCTTGATCCAAGGTTAATTTTATTTAACTAACGCAAATGAAACCTTGGCTTGGGATTCACAGTGTGATTGAATAACTGTCAACATCTAAATCTTCCCATTTTTCATGGACCAATTAAAAACTTTTTTTTATAGACCCCAAGCAGATTGCAAACCCCTGGTACTTTCTGATTCTGTACTTCTTCATACAAAAGTAAAAGCCATCATGGGCATCCACATCGTCTATGCATGATTCCGAGCCGGTTACTCAATGATGACTCCACATGCCTTGTCTAACTTTATTGGTGTTAGAGAGTTGGGTACCATGATCTTTCCTCTGAGATGAAGCTAAGCCAGAGAGGGACATACCAAGATGATGAGGAGCACCCAGAATTTGAATCTAATCTGCCAAACTCCAAAAATACTTTAATGTCCTTGCTTCCCAACCTGTCCATTTATTGACCATCTCCCATTGGTTTCCATGTATTAGACAAAGTCTAAAGAATACTCCATTAATCCCTTACATACATTTTCACTACATCTTTGAACAGAGGTTTTCTGATCCCATAGCCAGTTTTAGGCTTTCTTAATCTTATCCCATAGTGCTTTGTTTGGGAATTTTTGGTCTTATGGGGGGTCTTTTGCTTGAATATTATGGTTTTCTATTTTGTGTTTTTATGGCTGTTTCTTGTTTGTTTTGTTGTGTGTGTTTCTTCTTTTTAAAAAAAAATTTCTAGTTTGTTTGGTTTGTTGCTGTTTTTTCTTGTTTTGTTTTGTTTTTTGCCTATTTGTTTCCTAAAGAGAGAACAAGAAAGGGCATAGAGTGAAGTTGGTGAGAAGGTGATGAGAATCTGGGATCAGTTCAGGGAAAGAAAATCATGACTGTTATGTATTATATGTAAAAATAAGGTTTTCTTATTAAAAAGAAAAAGAAGACATTGACTAGTCATGAAGTGGACTATTGGGTCAGAAGGCTGAGGCAGTCACTAGTCATGAACTTCACTGATGATGGAAGTAAGTGGCTGGCAAATACACATAATGTTCACTTCCTCGTCTGAAATTCTAGGAAGGTTTAAAAGACTAGGACCAAATGTGACAAAATATTGCTCTGCTTTTCTTTAATTCAACCTATTCTTTATTTAAACTACAAGAAAATTCACCATAAGTTAAAGTATTGTGGATTTAAGTGTACACACACACACACACACAATTTCTGGTTTTGTTCTGTGGACAAAATCATAGAAGAGACTGGCAGGTTAGAATTTCAAGTGCTTCATGGACCATTGTATATGGTGAATATGAACACTATGCCATCTGCTTTCTCTAGGAGATGGAGAGCCTTGGAGCAAGGCTATTCTGCAGAAACCTCTTCTTAGGTCCTGCTTCACATGAATGAAGGAGCATTTTCTTTAGATAGCAGAGTCTTAAATATTCTGTTGTACTGGAAACAGAAACTATTTTATTCTGATATTCCTTAGTATCCTTTTATGCCATTTTTTTCATATGAAACTTTTAAAATTAAAATTTATATTGTGTTGAGAATTTCAGACATGAGTACTATGATTATATAATTTCCATCATCCCTCTGACTCCTTAGTCATTTCCCTCTTTTTCAAATTTATGGCCTTTTCTATCATTATTTTGTTCACATGCATGTTTTTCTTAAAACCTAATGAACTCATTTAATGTCACCTTTATGTACATGTGTAAGATAACTGCTATGGATTGGGTGACCCAACGTGGGGTATGTGTCTAGGGAAGACTGATTCTCCTGTCGATTGCTATTGATTGCCTGTAGGGTGTGGCCATGTGAACTCTTGCCAATCTACACTGGCATGTTAACTGGTGTCATTATTCCAGTCTTTTTAGGCAACCACAATGGTGACATTTCATGGGTTTAGCATCCCTGTCACACCTAGAAAACATTATCTGGTCATCTGGATCTTGCAATCTTTCTGCCTTCCTATAACATTCTTTGAGCTTTAAGTACAGATATATTCATTTAAGGTAGGCATGCCATGGTCACTTATTATCTGCACTGACATTTTTTTATTTTTTGAAAGTTTGCACAAACTGTATGTATTTTAATCATATTCATTTTCAGAACCTCCCTTTAATTCATCCCAGACACACTACTATCTCTCCACCTTTTAACTTCATGTCTTTTTAAAAATTCAATGACTCATCAACTCCAAGTAGTATTATTCATATTCTTCTGGGTGTAGGGCAAGCCACACACTTAAAGAAAACTGACTCTTTTCAAGAAATCATCAAATATCCATAGCCCCTGAGAGCTGGGAGCTTGTGAACCCTTTTTCCCACTCTACCCTAGAATGTTGACTGGCTTGACCTTGTACAGCTTTTGTACAGGCAACCTCAGGTGCTGTGAGTTGATAAGTAAAGTGGTGCTTTCATGTCCATAAGACATTGTTTTGCTCTGATCCTCCATGACCTTTGTCTTTTGTAATCTTTCTACTTCCTTTTCCTCTATGGTCCTTGAGCATTGAGGAGGGATGTGGTAAATGTTACTTTCCTGACTAAGCACCACACAGTCACTTATTCCTTGTACCTTGACCAGATATGAGTTTCTGTGTTAACCTCTATTCACTGCACAAAGAAACTTCTTTGATGAGATCTGAGAGCTTCACTAATTCTAGCTTAGATCTGGTTCACTGTTCAGTAGACAACAACCTCCATTATGTGCATTTTCCTTCATCATGACTCTCTGTAGTAGCCTGTGTCTGCTTCAAAAAGAAGCTTCTTTAATGAGGGATGAGAGCTACAGGATCATTGCATTTATGAATCTAGAGCATCTGGAGTTACCTGCATAAGACTTGCCCAAGATCAGACCAGTCAGCATTTATGTATAGAATGGAATGGGTTACATCTGTAAGTATAAGGATAAGTGTTTGGAATACATTTAAAAATGTTTTTGGTTTAGGAAAATGGTAGTACTATGTTCTCCTCTAAGGTCTCTGACCTCTCTATCAATAGATAGTTGTCTAGGTTTAGAGTACCTGGCATAAAGTCTCTTTTATCTAATGGGCCTTAAGTCAAATTAGACATCTGTTGGCTTCCCTAAGGACAATAATACCACCATTGTATGATTTGAGATTTCTTACCAAGTTGATCATTGTTGTAGTTCTCAGGCTTTCCAGGTGAGTAGGATTATCAACTGCTTTTTCCTCTTGGCAGTGTGCACAGAACATTCTAGTACAATGGAAGCTAGTCTTCATGAAGGAGGCTTCTACATCAATTGCAATTTGAGTCGTCCAAGTTCTATGTCCACAGTATGCATTGTCTTCAGCAACATAGCCTCACCTCCAGCCTCTGGGAAGCAACTAAGAGCAAAAGCAATAGCCTACACATATATACTAACCATTCAAAGAGAGGTTCCCTATGTCTGGTATTAGAAGCTTTGTTAGATGTGTATTTTTACATGTACTTATAAAATGCTTCTCTATAGACCTTTCAAGTATCCTTAATGCTATTTATCACAACTTTCTCTCATCTGGACTACACCTCCTCCTCCCCAAGAAGAGTCCCTTCCCATTTTTCTTTCCATGTTTTTTTTATACCTGTGCAGTATTTCAAACTTAGGGCCCTGTTATTGGGTTGTGGCAAAGAATCGTTGTCATACTTTATACAGACAACATCAGCACTGGCTCTAGTTGCTTTTCTATACCACACACCATGCTAAGTCAGACTTCTGTAATCTAAACTGAATCCAAAATTAAGAAAGTAGTTTTACCTGCCTCTTTTCTACAGCTCCACATTCTGGAACTTGCACTGCATTCTATAAGATGTTCCAAAGTATTCAAGATATTATCCCACCCAAGACTGTGGCTCTAAAGGCTGCATTTTTCATATTGCAATTACTTATATCAACAAGCAATTAGTTATTCTGGTATTACAAGAAATATTATCCTTATGCTAACACAAATTCAATAGTCTTCTATACTTACCAAAATAGTATGAAACGCAAAGAAGTGAAATTTATTTGTAAGTTTCTTTATTTCCTTGGTGTGCCCCCTTCTCATTTGTTTTTAGCTTCTTCCCTTTTTTCTTTTATCCCTGTGAAAAGATAATCCTATCAGATTGTGGGGCAAAATCTCAGATTCTGCTTTCTTCTCTCTTCTCTTGTTTAGGAAAGTTTGAGTTTCTCATTAAAATTTAGCAGAATACATTTAAGATTAAGCTAACTTTTTTTCATGTTAGTTATAGGGCAGCCAAATTATTTTTGTTAGCAACCATGTCAACACTAACATTTTTAAAGCTTCAATATTTTTATTTTTCATTGTCACATTTGAAGAGAGAGGATTAATGGGCCTAGGAATACAGTAACACATAGAACAATGACATTGTCAAATCACATAGGAATTGTTAGAACCTCCCTAAAAGGATATGTTACCCAAATACCAGACCATTTTCCAAAGAAGGCCTAAAGGAGGCCTTGGGCCTAAAGGGGGAAGAAACAGGTTCACTTGAACTCGATAAACTTGAATTTTGCATACTTCCCATTGCTCTGCCACCACTCAGGCATGGTGATCAGGAAGGGTCCCCATGTCTCATGCAGTACAGATGGTTCCCCATTCAAAAATATCTATTGCACATTTCTTCTTGCAAAATATTTTTACAAAAAGAAGCTTGCACACATAAAAGCATGAAGCTGCCTCTTGCACATCATTCTCTTTGGGGGATTGCATGTGTTGGAAGTGATAGAGGCACCTCTCTAGAGTACAGTCCAATTTGCCATCCTATCAAATAGGGTTTGTGTTTGCCTGGAGGCCCAGTCAGAGGAGTTCCATTGATATGCCTTCTTTTTGTTGTCTGAGGCAACAATCACAGAATAGCAGTTCATACGAAGGGAGTCTTAAATGGCATGGTGAGATATAGAAGAATGCACAAATAAATGTTTCTATAACTATGACTAAGACATAGATACCTGGATAAGAAACATTTCTGACATTATTCAGTTTATTGTGACCATTAAAATTTATAAGAAAAACATTCATCAGCATTTAGTCATAATGCTCAGTAAATATTAAAATTTATGTGAGTACTTTAATTCCAAATACTAATGACTTCTTGCTACAACAGAAAAATATTTCAGGAATATGCACTGTAGTCATGGAACTGCCTGACAAGTTCTCTCCCATTCTTCATGAGAACTAGGCTTATCTGCAATCCCATCATAGCCTTACATGATCATCTGCTCACATATGAATTCTTTTCTTATATGGACTAAGCCTTATGATTGAAGTCTTAGAATTTCTCCTACAATGTCAAGACAAATGAGGCAGTTCTTGAAACTAAATATCTTCTAATTGGTAATCACTATTAGACGCTAATTTTTCTCACTTGTAGTAGATTTTAAAGCCTTAAATGGTGATGTTAAGCAACAATAAAACTATAAACACATCAAGAGAACCTTAAAGGGAGCTGTGTTCATAGTCTCTAGGTGGTCTCAGTATGATGATGAAGTACTATTTAAAAACCCACTGCTAAATCCTAGTTAATTAAAATTCTTATGGAGAAAATTCAAAGGCTATAAATAAAGTGAAAAAGGATAATTCCTTACATTGGCAATTTGCAGTTCACATAGTGCTTTTATCTGAGGTTAAAATTTTCACACTAAACTCTTAACCATACAAAAGTTATGCAAATTGTGAAAAGGATGGATGAAATATAAATACCAATTTTCATCTGTTATGTCATTCTTAAACACATGCTAAAATATTCTGATCTAATTGTAATTACAGGCAAAACCCCTCACTTTTCCCAGTGGTTATTAGAGATAAACAATCCAGATCTATATCTGTTGGTCTACTGAAGAAACTGAATATAGCTTCTATTCTTACAACCACAATTTGCCTTAAGTTGAGTTGTTAATGGACATTTTGGTTTGTCTAGAAACTTTATTAGAGCACAAAGACTCATGGTAACAGGCCCCAAGCTCCATCAGGCCTGTTTTATTAAAAATAACTGTATTGGAATATGTTACACTTACAAATTATGTTGAGGGAGCCTCAGCGAGCTACTGTTTGTGCAGAATGCAACGGGTTTGTCTGGATTAACATCTTAGTCTGCAATATTTGTAACAATTAAGGAACCAAATTGAGCTTCTACTGTTGATTATGTTCCATACATCATCCATGATGCCTCAGTTTTTAACCAATGTCTCTTCTGTCTCAGGATCTCACTTAAGAGACCATGTGATGTTTAGCTGTCATGTTTCTGTAGAATCCTTTTGACTGTGACAATC
This sequence comes from Sigmodon hispidus, assembly GCA_004025045.1. Taxonomy (NCBI): domain Eukaryota; kingdom Metazoa; phylum Chordata; class Mammalia; order Rodentia; family Cricetidae; genus Sigmodon; species Sigmodon hispidus. The sequence continues at coordinate 16,067 of PVIH01019842.1, forward strand.
AACCATAATTTCCTTGTGTCTTGACATATTTCACAATTGTAAGAAACTCTGGTCATCTACTTTGAGGAACATCCTTCAAGGGAAATGTGTTTAGTGTTTTCCTTGTTATTGGTCTGACAGGATGATTTGAGGGAGGACAGTTCTAGAAATGAAGTACCATTTTTAACATCATAGCAAAAAAAAACAATACTTTGTAATTTCTCTCTGCTGATACCACCTTTGGTCCCCTGGCTCAAGCTGGGTCCAAAGATTTCTCTGCTGTGCAGTGACTCCTCTTCTTACCCAGCTCTTCAGAAAGAAGTCACTCTGTTCAGCCAGCAGTTATGGAGTAGGCAGTTATACTCTAAATCATCCAGGGTAGATTATCTACACAAATTACTTAATTTGGTGACTTCTTTAAATTCCAAATAGCTGGGGGCATTTCACATGTGAAGCATATTACGAATAGGAAAGAGGAAGAGGATATTTACATGAGGAAGCCAAGAATTCAGGGAATGGACGGTATATTTTCAGCTAAGATAAAGCAGCAAGACCACACTCCAGTAACAATGAGGACACATGATGTCCGTTCCACTTGCCATCTCCCTGCCCACCAGGACATCTATAAAACTGAAGCACATGAATGTTTGGAAGGGAAACTGAGTTCACAATTCTTTTACTTTACTTCTATAATCATCTCATATATGTAACATCATTCTTCCTGATGATGTCTGCTCTAAATTCCGGTCTTTGTTAGAAGTGGACACAGTGAATATGCTACAAGAGAGAATACATTCCTTGCTTAAAAGTAAAATAAACTACAGAATACTTAATTCGCTAAGTATCTTCATAATTATCTATTTCTGTCTTCAACCATCAGCTAATGTGCTCTCTCAAACTCTCTCAAGATGTATTCTGTGGTTGGACATGGTGATTCACACCTATATCCCCAGCACTGGGGAGAAAGAGATGCTGGATTGGGACTTGGAGGCCATTCTGGGATTCAGAGTGGGACTCAGTCTCAGAAAATCAATCAAGTGAACAACTAAACAAGATCTACTTTTCCTTCCAGGTTCTCCTTAACCTAACTGCTGCTCTAGCTTTTAAAACCATCCTCTTGCCTCAGACGGTTAGTGACAGACATGTGATGAACCATACCAACACCCAGTAGTTAATAAAGCAAGTGCTTATTCCTACTCTCTGTCTGTGGGGAGTTTATCTAGGCAAGGCTGACACAGGCCTCTTGGCTTCCTGTGGGATACCTGACACCTAGTTGGGTTTCACTGTCCTGTGTATGTCTCATTCTCAGTCTATCATTCTAGCTGTGGTTGGCTTGACCAGGACATTAGTTAAAGGGAAAGAGAACAGGATAATACATCAGGTCCTTGAAGAACAAGGTTAAAAATTGGCAACATTTTTTGTCTGTCTTCATGCCGTTAGTCTTTAACAAGTAGGTAGTACATGAAAATTTGGAGTCAGTGATATAGAAATGCAGTTTTTCCTGCATGGGAACATTCCCTTCTTATTATTAAACCATCCTGTCTTCATCTTTTCACTTCTCATTGTTTCTTAAATTCTTCTTCCTTCTCCTTCAATATTGTATATAAGGTTTATCTAAGACTCAGATGCTCACTAAGCCTGGATTGTATTTCTAGCTTTGTTCTTCTAAAGAACGCACATTCAATCTCAAATTTCCTGGTTCCCCATGGTCATTTCCAGATTGAATATTTTTATATTACTATTTGAAGTCACCTAAACACATAGTTTTGAATCTGCATTCCCCTTAAATCAATATTTCTTCATAAGACAAAGATATATTTCTGACTTAAGTTGTCCAGCAACTGTGCAAATTGAAATCCAAGTCACAAGCAAAACCAACTGTATTAAAACTTACCCTAAGTTTCTAAGACCACAGTATCTCTAAAGTAGGCTGCTTTTTAAAAGAAAACAATGATGAGGAAAAGAGCATCAGGATCTGCTATCTCCATCTAGAGATCACAAGAGTCATGTTTGCACAGTTGAAAGTATATGATGTGGGTAGCTTTGAGTCCTTACCTACCCCCATATATCTGGTCTAAGCTAAAAGGGTATATTGATGAAAGGAATATTTTAGCTTGGTAACAGAGGGGGAATTGTCTTCCATGAAGAACAGAAATAGAGTGGGCTATTTTATTTTTATTTAGGTCTCTCTTCAGTCCTGAAATATTTCATTCTTTTTTATTTGAATTATCTGCCTAAAACCTATTCACTCAATGTTTACCCCAGGCCATTATTTTTTCATTCACTCTTCCTAGACTGAGAAAGTGGTATTAACCTCTCTCAACTCATGTAACTCATTTCTGATCCCCTCCAACTATTATCTTTGAAAGGAGAGACAGGGCATAGTAACAACTTCAAGTGTAAAACAGAACTCTGAGCTTATAATAGGTTTGTAGTAAGTCCCTGGCCTTACAAGTCAATCATAAATGCTCAAACTCTATTCTATAGGCATTATGGTTAGGATTCAAAACTAGACTGGTCGTCCAGTCCTTTGACAGTGATTTTATATGACCAAGCGTCTGATTTTAATGAATACCCAAAGGAAGTCATAGAATTTGCAGACACTTAACACCCAGGCTTATATCTTCTAGCTCATAAGAGACACTGATTATAAAAATCGTGTAATGTATTAGACTTTCTGTTCATCTCACTTGCAAGTACCTATGTCATCATTTCATCATGTCTGAGAATGATTTAAATGGAAGTCAGCAATGACTTAGACCTGTGATATGGAGGCTTATATACAGCTCTGGAGAAACACTGCCCTAGTTTGTATTCCTCTGCCTGTTGTTATAGTTACTGATGTACTCAAGGTGATTTATCTTTTGAACCACAACCTTCAGACCTTAAATGAAAATAAGCTGTTCTTCTTGCTTTATATTTTGATACCCATGAATTGAAACTAAAAACATAGCAACAACAGCATGGTGGGGGGTGGAGGGGGTATACTCTCTGCAAGGTTCTACCATAGAAAAGAAATAAAAGATATTTAATCCAAATGCACACCTAAGGTTGAGGTTTCACTTCACTTGTTTATCAATGACTCATCGAGTGCCTAGGTACTGAAGGCGCTGCCAGGTTTGTAGCCCAGCCCCTGCCCCAAGAGTATCAGAACATGGGGTATGGGGCCTGGGGATATGTGAAGCAGTGGACTCAGAGTACAGGGAGCCATGGGATGTAGAAGAATGGCATTTCATTAAGTCTAAGATACTCTTGTGACCAAATCAAAGGGAAGCACCCATCCTGGCCACTTTGAAGCATTGTTCCTGGATGTTTAGCAAATTATTTTTACTCATATGTGACTCTACATGCCGGGTTCATTGGGCAGAGGGTAAGGACAGCAGTCACTAAATGCAGTGTGCCACCTGTTGACTCCAGACTCACACACACTCTTCTTTCTGTCCTGGCCACAGGAACTCCTTCACAGACATCCTTCGTGCCATTCTGCTGTCCTTGGAAGTCCTTATTGAAGATCCTGAGCTTCAGATAAATGGTTTCATTTTAATTATAGACTGGAGTAATTTTTCCTTCAAACAAGCCTCCAAATTGACACCTTCTATCCTTAAGCTGGCCATTGAAGGGTTGCAGGTATGTTCAACAAGATGCGGTGCTAGGTGTGTTTGGTTGTACTTTTGCCTGATTATTGTGACCAAAGTGTTATCTGTCCTTTTAAGAGGATAAAAGAAACAAGAATAAAATTCATCTGTGAGTGTTCAATATTTTCACCTCAGCCTGAGCTTAAATGTCTGTTGGTTTTTCCTAATTAGCCCTCATTTTTATTAATAACATTAAATTACTGTTACTCCAGGCACAAGTTACCTGCCAGAACAATAATGACTAGATCCTGGAAATGCTAGGCTAAATTCATGCAGTTTACAAAACAACAGCTGAAAAGCATCTCCTTTATGAACTTATCCTACAGAGATGACAGGGCGGGGGGAGGGGGCTTCCCTGCATCTCTAGAAGCCTTTCTGAGCCCTAGAAATGCACCTGGAGGATCTTTACATCCCAGACTGTTCTGTGCTGCAGTGTTGGTGTTAAGGGAGATTGCCTCCCTGTGAGCAAGGGAAGTTAATGGAACTCAGCAGGCAGTTTATGTGACCTGTTGTCAGAATGAGTCTCTTAAGGAAGAGACTCATGAAATTGTTTAGACCCCTCTTCTCCCAGAGCAGTGGTTCTATGAAAAGTTGTCACCTTCAGATATGTTGCTTAGCATTGTGAGGTGACACAAGATCAAAAATAGAATAAAAGACAAATTTTCCAGCTATTTAAAAATGAGTATAGTTAAAACTCACTCCTCATGTTAATTTCCTAGAAAGATTTACTCAAAGGAGTGAGTAGTTACTTAATGTCTAGCCACATAACAAAATACAGACTGTGGCAATTTCTCAGGCCGATTCCTCATGCTCCTCAGAACTCAAGCATTCCCCCATCCATAATATCTGAGCACCACAGGAGATGATGGTACCATTTCTTAAGCTGTGACTTTTACTTGGCTCCAGCAAATGTAGCACTCACAGGCCTCTGAGGATCATGTGTCTATTGAATAGATTTTATGTCATGAAAATTATTTCCTGATTCCCAGAGAAGGAGAGCTGACATTTCAGAAAAGATGCAATCCATGCACATTGTCCCAAGAATGCCTAACTGTTCTTGTGCATTTTGGACACGGCGTTGTTACCTTTGCATATACAGGCTGCCTACAGCGCCCCTCCTCACCTTAACGAACATTCTTGACCATCAGTTGTCCTGCCTATAACAGCTTATCCCTGCCTTCTCTTCTCAGCCCCTGAATATAGGTTCTTTCTCTAACCTTCTGTTAAAGGAGATTTTAAGCTTTAATTTAAGCTTCAAGATTTATCTCATGCTCACAATTAGGCTGGCCATTATTTCTAGGAATTTCTGCACAAGCTTCCATCTTTTTTAAAGATGATTTTAAATATATGAGTTGCATTGACTTAACTTATATTCCTTTATATAATTTTTCTCCAGAAAAAAAAATATGCCCTTTAGTGAGTCCCATTTTCCAATTTTTCTATCTGAAAAACATGTGGCTCAGACAGCAGGCCCCTAGGCTGTTGCCGATCTTCCTGAATCAATGCATGTGAGTGAAGCTATACATAAAGCTGAGCTATTGTCCCAGAAAATACCTGATGGACCTTGATAGATCCATTTAGGCCTTCACTTTCAAGGGTCAGGTTCCAAGATGAATTCCACAGTGTCCTGCAGCTCCAGTTAAGGGGTAGCCTCTCCTAGAATGAGGAGAGTTTTGCGAGATCGGGGTCAGAGGGGACTCCTCTGATCTCCAGAGTAGTGGGATTCCTTTTACAAAGCAAGAAAACAAATTCTGATTATGAGACAGCATCAGACCATTCTAGATTCAAACTGTCTAAATTGAGATGTCTATTTGGGTCTCCTGAGAAAGTGATAGACACTGAATGGGGCAGGAAGATCATGGCCCAAAGGAATCTAGGATAGTGATTCTCAACCTGACAAATGCTGCTATCCTTTAACACAGTTCCTTGGGTTTTGGTGACCCCCAATCACAAAGCTATTTTTGTTACTACTTCATAAGTGTAATTTTGCTTGTTACAAATCAAAACATAAATATTTGTGTTTCTAATGGTCTTAAATGACCACTGTGAAAGGGTCATTTAGCCTTCCAAAGGGGTTGTGACACACAGGTGGAGATCCACTGATCCAGGATATGGATGGTCCAATAGTGTGCTTTTAAAAAGCATGCTATCTTGGACATGATGAAGTTACTGAGGCAACCTGGGGGCAATTCTGTTACTGTAGGTAGCCATTCTATCTAGGAACTCATCACTTTCCATACCAGGTCATCCTCTCTCTCACTTTGGGATCATTTAGGGGCTGTTACCACTATCTCTCCTAGGGACTTTTCTTCATCATGGGGCTTATCCTCATCTCTAGCTGGTCACAAAACTTTCTTAAACCTTAAAAATGCTATTAACTAGGGCCAAACAGGATTCCCTCATTTTTTGGTCAACATTGCTATACAACAACAGTTCTACATAGGTCTCCAATTGTTACTATAGTAGCTCAAGAAAAATTACACAATAGTACTAGCTATAGTGGACACAAGAAAAGCTCCACCGAGGCATCAGCAGCAATAGAAGAGAAGCCACATTCTGCCTTCTTTCCATGTACCTCGAGAAGAGCTTGAAGAGGTCCAGGCATCCGCTGGACCTGCAGGAGCTTGCAGGGGAAGGACAGACTATGTTTCAGCATACAAAACTTATGCTGTCTGACCTTTTCCTAGGCTCAGTTTGAGAACTGGCCTTCTTAGGGGGATAGTCAGACAACTGTGCTATTATATTATCTGGTGGGATTTCAGTTGTTTACAGGACGAATCTAGGACTTCCTGCTGCTCATCCTGGAGAATTTAGAGCCCTGGCATGTGATACCACTCCTAAATATGTAGGTAATCAATGAAGTGATTCCAATAGAAAAGAGAGAGTGGGCCATCAGACAGTTCCCTCTTAAGGTAATAATAACTTAAGGTTTTGTCAGTTCCGAATCTCAGATTCCAATCTGGTTCAAGAGGTCTGGGTTTTTGATCTGTTTAATTCTCTAGGAAGTGTCAGATTGGGCTCTCCTGGGTTGAAGGGCCATGAAGTGGGCTTTATCATGAAGGAAACTCAGGAGACCATGCTTTCAGGCCCCTACATTAAAAGGAAGCTGCAGAAAGTCTTATAGAAGGATTTGGTTGCTTTCATTGAAAGTCTCTGGCGTTCTGAAACTGGGAAGACCCTTCAGAGTCATCTCCAAAGTCGAATCTTTGGGCATTGATATTCCTATATGGTCCACTCACTGTGCACTGGCTGCCCTAAAAAGGGCTGTGAGCCTGCTGTCTCCATTCTGATGCCAAGAGGCAGCTGCCTTCTGAAGTCATTCTACAGGTACCCCTTGCCACATCTGAGCATGTGTAGAACATCTGAAGCAAAATGTAAAAGACATTTGGAATAGCCTACAGTGGGGCACAGGGAGCTTTGCTTATTCTGGGTCTTTTCTTTGGTTACCACAACCCACAATTAACTCAAAGTAAAGGTAGTACTCCATAGTTTTTAGTTAATAGAGCTGCAATAGCAACTTGATGCCAGCCTTTTATGGGGGAAGAAGGTCTTTTAGTTGTCTTTATATAATTCAGAAGGCAATTATTTTGTCTCTGAATGTCCTTCAAAATCCAGTATGTGTGAAAGACTTTTGCCATGTGTTTTATATGTGAATTAATTATGGCAATCATATAAAATATTGTGGCTTAAATCTTATCACTACTTATTTGTTTATGTGCATGGGGAGTACATTTACTATAGCAAGAGAACAACTTGTGGAAATTGTTCTCTTTGGCTGTGTAAGTCCTGGGGTCAAGCTCAGGTCGTCAGGCAGTAAGCATCTCTACCCCAGAGACATCTTGACACTTCAAAGACTATTTAAAGGGTCATCATATTGTCCCATCTAAGTTATCCTGACTTCCAGTCTGGGGTGGGCAGTAGAACTCTGCAGCCCTCTCTTTTCAGAAAAACCTTTAAGGGAATAAAGTATTGAGACTAGAGAATTGTTCCAGTTTATGTAATAATCCTATGAATTGTAGTTGAAACACAACTTTTGGGAGCTCATTTCTTCTTTCCCTGATTTTTTAACCAAAAAATTTATATATTTTTTAATCACAGTTTAACCTCCCTCAAACCCTCCCAGATACTCTCCCCTCGATCCCACCCACCAAACTCCATGCCCTTTCTTTCTCTCTCTGTTTGCTTTGATCTTTAAATGTGGACAATATTGCCTAAGACTTTTAAACAATTATTGCATCTGTTCATTAAAAACTCCTTATATTTTAATCAACTTCAAAGCAAGTTGCATATGCCCATTTTCACACAACACAGCATAACTCTTAGTAACCTTGGGAAATCTTGCAGAAGTAGTCCCACATCAAAGTCCTGCTTCAGAACTTTGTAATGTTTCCAAAGTTAAGTTTTGAAATTCTTTCTTGTCAGTCATTGAAGCACAAGCCTAACAGTCAATGCTTGGTCTTTCTCAATGTGCAGCTCTTATGGGTAGTTTTATGTGGGAACCCCCTGGGTTAGGGGATGAGAAGGTGCTAAGTCAATGACGCAGATACCAGGAGTCAGGTGAGTAGCCAACAGTAGATTCCTTTATTGCAAATATGGGGCAAGATTATATAACCCCTCCTGATTTCTCATTGGTGGCTGGAGACTCTTTTAGCTGTGTCGTCTTTCTCTCATTGGTGTCCAGCATCAATGGTTATATGTCACCAATCACCAGGTGCAGCCCAAGTCTCCAAGTTGGCTCAGCAAGAAGCGGCAAGTGTACATGCCTATTTGCATTACCTGTAACAGGGTGACTTTGGTTTTATTAGGCAAGCTGGCTGCGGTGTTTCTATGTCAATGTCTGGTCTTTCTCAATGTGCAAGCAACTCCTATACTCAGAAAGCTCACTGTGTGTTTCATGAGAGAAAACTAATGCCACTGGTCATGTATGTGTATGTATGGTGGGCAGGTGGGGAAGAGAGTATTTACAAACCGTCTTGTCTTAGATTTAAATATTTGTGCGGGTTTAGAGAATTCTGTTCTTTACTCAGTTGAGAAAAAAATCCAAGAAATGTTTGTGTTTTTACTTTTTTCTCTGTTCTGGCTTTTGTTTGTTTCTCTCATTTTCATGTTCATATTATTATTTCCTGGCTAATGCTTATCAAGTCATTAACTCAAACTGTATTATGTGACCCATATTTTGTATTAAAGATGTTTCTGTAGCATTCAATAAAATTTGAACTGAATCAACCTTTTTTGGACAGGTTTGAGCCAGACTAATAAGACAGTCCATTTCTTCTACAGTTTTCTTTCTGTGTGTGGGTGGCTCTGTCCTCTGTTATTTGTCTATCTTTATTAAATATACAGTATATCCCCATGCTTAGCCAACTCAAATCATCCATATCCTTACAGCCTATTTTGTTATAACCATTTAATCCTGCACCATTCTCTGTGTTCTCCTTTTTATTTTTCATTCTTGGTTTTAAAACGTGTTTATTTGCTCTGGGAAATCGAAAGTGGCATGTTCAATTGAAAGAGTAAACTGCTTAAAAATCCATCACGTCATGGGCAACATGACAGTTCTTGAATATAAATAAATAGCTCATGCTATGGTTGGAAATTTGGAAAGGGATTCTATACATTACAATCAGCAGTAGGCTGTTTCTAGTTTGTGGTTCATATTCTAGGTATGCAAACATTCTGACTCATGTATCCTTCAAATGTGGGTCAGATGCTCTAATAATGAGATTTAAAGGGGATTACAAAACTAATTTGGCTTCAGAGCATGTTATTTCTTGGGCCTCCCCCACACACACAAAGGTCTAGCCTGTATACAGATTCATGGGACAGGACTGACTCTCATTCTTCTGATCCAGAAGCTCCATGTCAACAGTCCTACATTTGTAAGACACTCAGGCTTGAGAATTGCTGTACTAACACATGATAACACTTAACCTGCTGGCCAAGTTATCCCACATCATTGTACCCTCTACCAGACTTTCTCATTTCTTAATTCTGGAATGCAGACCGAGAGTTGACCTTTCATAAACATTTCTAAGTGCTATGTGGCAGGTATGATCACTCTTTGGTATGGGTAAGAGCATAGTCCACTATCTGGGCTTTGATTTTGTCTTTGCACTTGACCTCAGACAAGCCCTTCTCTTTCTGAGTTCTAGTTCTCCATCTGCACAGTGTAGTGTCATAACAATATCTATCTCGCAGGTGTACTGAGAAGTAAAATAAAAAGTATCTATATAGTCTATATAGCCAGAGCTTCATGAATGTCTAAGTGGTACTGAAATGATGAAGAGATCCACCTTTGTATGTAGATTCATTGGCTTTAATGCACTTGTGTAAATGAAATCTGTGCTGCCTGGCTCTGTAAGCCTACATTTCAGAATACTGGACCTAGCCAGTCTCATCATTACTCCTAAATGAGGAAGTTCCTTATCTATGTTACCACAACTCAGGCCCAGATGCTGTCACCTGCCTCCTGAGAGGTACCTTCGTTTCTATTCTTATAGTGTGATCTTTTCAGTTATCACCCAGTAGTGGAAGAGTGAGTCCAGTCACAATGTCTTGGCACTGGATGATGAGTAGGGCTGAAATCTACCTTTTTCCTGTAAGACTCTTACAACAGCAGGGTCTGCAACATCTTTGACTGTGTCTACTAAAGCATGTTAAGAACAAATTGAAAAAAACATTTGCATTTTGGACAAAGAAGCTCATGAATTTGTGACTTCTAAATTTTTTATGTATGCTCAGAGAACATGTTTCCTCTGAGCAAACAGTGTTTTGCCTTCTCATACCATAAAGCTGCAACAATTCTGAGTCTGTAATAGAGCAATTGGTTATTATTGAAATACTAGAGAAATAAAACACCTCTTTGAAATCTCTACCCAGTTAAGTGTCAATTAAACTCAGGAAGATAATCAGAGCTAATGACACTCTGGTGATCCTGATACAGATAGTGTGTCCCATTTTAGATGGATCCAATTAGATAGGTCTATCCCTGGCATACTTTTAACAAATGATGTTTTTGGGCTCTTGTGATTTATAAACCTATCCAGTCTTCCAGTTCAGTTCAGTTCACTCCGTGGAGAAACAATCTCTTAGACTTTACTTCTAGTGATCACAAAGGTAAAGAGACACAACCTCTGGCATTGGAAAGTGATGCTTCAAAGCAAAAGCAGGCATATAAATAAATTTTAGAAAATCACTTAGAAATGAAGAAAAACACTGAGCAAATAGAATTCTAGATGAAGAAAACAATACAGCCCTGGGAAGTCAGGAATGGTTTCCTGGGCAATCCCACCACCTCAGCTCATTGTTAGCAGATGAGTGTGGAATGGAAGAGGAAAGACAGAAGGGAAGGAATTTCAGGCAATGAGAAGACCATAGTCAAAGACACAGAAGCCAGGTGTGACTCAGTAGGAGAGAAAAGTCAAATTTATTTCAAACTCTGAGGCTCACAAGCACCAGAGAGGACTTCAGTGCATTCTGTAATAATCTGACAATTTTAATGACCTTAAAATATATAAGTGAGGCAGGACGGTAAATTTATATTTCTCATGGTGAACATTTAGAGCATGTGAGGAAGGAAGGTGTTTTAGTTACTTTCTTCATCAGTCTGACCATACTATCTGACAGAAGCCAATGAAGGGCAGAAAGATTTATGTCAGCCCATTGTCTCCAAATGAGTCCTTCATTGTGACAGGGTCAGTGTGGCTAGGGAGATGCCCCATTTGAAGATTTGAAAGCAGGCAATGGCTGCTTCTAACATCTGGACAGATCAGAAAACAGAGGGTGGGAGTGTAATCTGTTCTCTGCTGAGCTATAATCTTCAAAGGTCCACACGGATCAGTGTGTGTTTCCTAGACTGACCCCCATGTTCTAAAGGTCTTACAACTTCCCAGAAGAAGGACAGTATTTGGAGAACCAAGTATTTATGAGCAGGGTTGGGGTGAACCATAATAGAAGTTACAATGCTGACTAAACTGGTTAAAAGTTGACTTCTATAAAACAAATAAGGAAGGGTAATACTAGGAGAAATCCAAGTGATCTGATAATCAAGTAAAAAGCAAGACAAGGAATTTGATTCATGCAAGTGTGGAAGAGCAAGGGTTAGGTGTGAAGTTAGGGTGAAGGGTGAAGCTATCTATTGAGACAAGACTGGGAGAAGTGGGCAGATGTGGAAAAGAAAGTTCCACAGAGCATTACTTCTGTTCTTCCAGTGTAGTTTGCTTGTGTTCTCCAAAGGTTCATACGTTGAAAGTTAAATTCTATGTGTAGTGATGTAAAGGTTACAGTATATCCTTGAGGAAGTAGAACCTAAGGGAGCAAATAGGGCATTGGGATGCTTTCCTTGTGTTGCTCCTGTGCAACCTCACTGGGTTATCACAGAGGGCTTTTCTATAAAGATGAAGGACTGGCAATGCTCACCCCTCTGACTTCTTATCTTACTATAGAATATCATCCTTGTCCTCCTCCATGCTTTGGTGCTTCTGAATGATACCGTCTGTCAGTGGGTCCCTTAACTTGATGAGTTTTCTGTCTCCAAAATTAAAGTCAGTAATACTCTCTTCTTTTTAAGTTGTTTGTTATATTATATTCATTTTATTATAACAACAGAAAATGAACTAAAACCATTAGATGTGTAAACTTAAAATCCTATGAGACAGTTTAATGATTTACATTAAGATGGGGAGGAAAGGAGGGTTTGGGCTAAATCTATAGATTTAGGTATTTTTTTAATTTTAAAATGCATTTATTTTGTATGTCTAACTGTTCTGTCTGTGTCTATGTCTGTCCACCATGTGTGCCTGTTGCCTCCTAAGGTTAAAAAAAAAAGAAAGACATCAGTTCCCCTGAAACTGGAGATACATCAGATGGTTGGAAGCTGCTATCTGGGTACTAGGAATTAAAACTGAGTCCTTTGGAAGAGCTGCCAGCCACCATCTCTTCAGTCCATATTCTTAATTAAGAACTGCCTTCTTTTAGTGAGCACATAAATAAAAATGTCACACAGCTAAATTAAGGAACCCACTCAGACAAAAGCTTGCTCTGTCCAAACTCAATGCATCTCACAAGCCTCTGCCTAATTAGCATGGCCATTCTGAAGCCATGGGGCTGTGTATACTGCTACCAATTACATTTTTATGCACTTATCCACCACAAGAAAAGAAAATTATGATAAATTTAAAACCAGAAAAACAGTTAGCTTTATATTCTTACATGTCCACTGCCTGCCTGGGTCATTCCTTAATATTAGGCTGTGGTCTCCTTTCTAAATGTTATACTCTACCTACACATACCTACTTACCATACTCTACCTACTTACATAAATGTGTGTATATATATATATACACACACACATATATATATATATATATTATAGGCTAGGATCCTGATACTAGAAACAACATATACTTTTCTTCCTTTCTGAGATTGTGTGACATCACACACCAAAACAGAGGAAGCAGAAAGATGGTAACAGATAACACATTAAGTATCACTTTTATGTTGGGCAAGATGGCCACTAAAAAAAGACATTAGGGTCCTTCAGTATCTGCAAAAGTTCAGTTTGGACAAAAGTTTGGCCTCTGTGAATTGTTTAGTTACAGAATAACATTTTTTAAAAAGTCAAAAAAATTATTCCTCTTGAGGTTATGAAATAAAGTATGGAGTGGCTGTCCAGGGATTCTGTTCTGAATGTATCATTTTAATATAGCAGGAAGATGCCTAGTTTTGTTTGTGTCCTAGGGGACCCAGCCTCAAGTCCAAGAAGCACTTGAAATTCCTAAAAGGCCTTTTTCTGCATAACCCACATTCCCTTGAGATTAAACCACAGCTATAAAAATTGTATCCCTTGCAAGCATTAGGCAAACTCTCCTGTTGCTAAGGGCCGAGAAACCAACTTGAGTTAAAGCCAAGCAGAGCAGAAGTGATGGGGCAAATTCACATAGTGGAACAGCGCTGAGCTATGCTGTCTTCCAGGCTCACACAGACCTGGCCTTAAAAGAAGAAGGATGTCTTGAGAACTAGTCTGTCTTTCCTTACCTGTCTGTCATTCATACTGCCTCTGGACCAGATTCTTTTCAGAATCATTTCTCAATGAACTGTCTTAGCTGTCTGACAGTGTCCAGTATAAATAAGAGGTCCTTGGTGTTTGCATCATTTGTAGGAGTGAGGGGATGAAGGGTGTGATGCCCAAGCTGCTTCAAGATGAAAACATGAAAAAGATGTCTGGGATGATAAATCTAGCATCCACTTGAATGAGATTTTAGTTTTCTTGGAGGCCAACTAAAGATCTCATGCTTTTCCATATGTTGTACCATGGGAGAAAGTGTCTTTTGTGGAATAAACATGTGAATTCATTTGATGAAAATGAATGCATCATTTCTAAGAAACCACTAAACAGTGCAAACCCCCTTAGTACAATTGAAAACATCAAAATGCAAGTTCTTTTTCATATTAGAAGGATCTGGTTTTATATATGAAAATACTAATGTATAAGTTAAATTCATAAAATATACAGTTCAGGTAAATATTCAGAAACTGAAAATATCTAAAAAGTTAATAGAAGAGCAAGAACAACCAGATCTTATGACCCAGAGGTACTGTTAAAAAAAAATGACACCAAAGGTAGTCACTTTCCTGTCTTCAAAATCAGATTGGCTTCTGTAGAGAATAGTTTAATTTCCCCCAAAATGCAAATGAGACTCATGCCCAGCTGCTCCTATCTCGGTCAAGTCGACAATCTTGGGGTCCTGTCTTGAGAGTGTCATTTCTGTAAATAATCTAACACTCTTGTGTCTCCATGTAGAATTTGATAATTCTTCTTGGACCTTTGGAGACAGAGAAATGCAGTGACACATTATTTAAGCAACTTCAGGGTCATGGCATCCCATAGAATATTGAATGTGCGGCACCACGTGAGTTCTACAGTGTCACTGCAGTCAGTTACACACTGGTACCAAGAGATGTGCCCATTTACTCCCATTTTACATATAACTCTGATGAATTCACAGCTTCACTTAGTATATCCACAATGTGGGCAATATTAAGAAATAGCAGCTGTCCTGTGTGTTGCTCAGTGGAAGAACATGTGCTAAAAATGTGCAAGGTTTGACCTCTGCCTTCCTCACCCAGCTGGCACAGCCAGAGAGGAAGGATGAATCTTATAAATGTTTATTTCTGAACCTGGAAACTGCAGAATTCAGGCTGTTTTATTTAGATGCTACTTACTATTCAACCGTGCCCTGAGAGAACTGGTGTATCATAGCATCTGATCCAATGTGCACAGCTGTGACCCTAACCAATCTGGAAGAACCTCTGTCACACTCATCCAGCATCATCCAAACTATCAGAGGGAATTTTTTTGTCTACAATAATTACAAATATAAAATATTTACAACTGACCTTAGTTCTCTGTATGTTTTAAGAGCTACAGAAACTGTTAACTATCCCCTGTTTTAAGAGTCTTAGAAGGGTTGATAGTGAAAACAGTTCCCACACTACCACAAAAGCTCTTTGAAGGTTTTTGGAAATGAGAGGACAATTAGGTGCTCTCAGATATGCAGTATGCAATAATAATAATAATCCAAAATTGGAATAATAATATGTAATGCCATGTAAATTCCAATTACTCTCCAAATCATTCATTACATATTCTGCTACTATGCAGAAGGCCCTGGGATTATGCTCAGCAGAGGACAAGAGGGGAAGAAAGACCAGATGGGGGGAGGAGGGGAGGAGGGGAGGGCGGATCACCAGCAGGGACAACACTTTCATCCTTGATATTTGATGATGCATCCTACACACAGCATCTTATTTTTAGTACCTTGAACATTATGATTATGAGTGAGATGGCACAAATTTCCACGTTTATTAAATGTTTTGTTCCTTTCTGCATATTGCTTGATAATAGGCAGCAGCCATGTGGGGTGGGGGTTAAAATCTTGTTTTACTGCTAGTTTATAAGAAATATTTTTTTCTTAAGAAAATGAACCTTTTACCTCATATCACAAAAGTGTGCAATTTACACTCAAATTTAATTGTGTTGCTAATATTTTAAATGGCTACAAAAGGATTCTTATGAAAAGTCTGTTAATTGCCTTTGCTTAGACTTACAGATTTATCATGTATCTCAAATGTTAAATAAAATCCACTGGGATTTCTTTCTAATCCATCATTTTATTGTATCTGGGATTTGTATTTAGAAGATGTTAGGAAGGGATTTAACTTAATTGTGTTTTATGTGCCCTGGTGCCCATTATTGGATAAAGTGTCCTGAAGTGCACTTTAGAAAGCAGATAAATCAATGCCAAGGGACTATGAAGACAATAAAGGCAAAACTAGAGCCCTGTCTGCTTTCTCTGAGAAATCTGACCTAATATTAGACAAGAACAGGTAATGTAAATTAGCAAACAGCTCCCTTCAAGACAGGAACTATTTACCCCTGGCAGGGGCAGGGGGTAGTTTCCCAGGGAATCAAGTTACCAAGACAGGATGAAAATTAGTTTAGTGGTTTTGGGGACCACCTGTAAGAAAAGAAAAGAAGATGTTGTTCAGCTGGATGCAAGGTGGTTATTGTAAGACCCAAAAGCTAGTCCATGGAGTTGGCCAACAACTCCTCACTGCTGAGAAATTCTACAATGTATAGTCACAAAGGTAATTTGCTCTGCCTCAATAATAGACTGAGTTTTAGAAACTTAAGGACATTTTCTGGAAAGTATTAAGAATGTGAAAAAGCAAAAAGCTAAGCTAATGCCAGCTCAGCTGAAACATCATTAGCTGAGAGGAATAATTCCTAATTCCCTAATCCATAGACTTATTAGGCTGTGGAAGAAATTATAAATTTCCTTTTCCCTTAACCAGATGAGGATTGGATGAAGATATTGCTGAAAAAGCAGTAGTATATGACAGCACTAAAGTGGATTTTTAAATCATTGCAAGGGAGAAGTCAATTCTGAAAGAGTCTGCACGAGATTCAACAGAAACTGTGAGGTATCTCTACATGAACCTATGAGCCCATTCTCAGCTGCTGTCCCATATGACATATGAGCCCATGAGCCCATTCTCAGATGTTGCCCTAAGTGAGGACATGAGCCTGTTCTCAGATGCTGTCCTAAGTGAAGACATGAACCCATTATCAGATACTGTCCCAGGTGAACACGTCTTTACTAAAACCTTACGACAACGCTCTGCTCTTGACTTCTCATTTAGTTTCTAACATGTGTATCTTAATTTTTAAGTAACTCCTTCAGAGAATTAGCTGTCCATAATGTTTATTTTAACGTCAAGAATAATGCATATGTAGAGCGCACAGCAGCTTCAGGCATAAAGCTAATATTTGATATCTGAGACTGCCCTTCCCTACTCACCCAAGCCTGTCTATCAGGCTGCCCAACACCTCTGCCTTTTCTGCCATTACTAATTTCTTCTCAGACAATGTTTAAACATTTCCCACATTTGTATTTTCACTGGTCCCTCTATCTATACTGTAGTAAACTCCTCGATCCTTTATTCTAGAATTCCTCCCATCTTACAATGAGCAATAGTGCATACTAATAGGTCAAGTGTCAACACCTTAGATTTCCTCTAGATGCCTGGGCCCTTTATGAACTTTAATGCTCTTACTGGTTTTGTAAATGTAAATGGGATCTTAGGGTAACCCAAACAGCCATATTTTAATATCTACAAAAGAGTTTTAAAGATGAGATTGTTTGGGGTATACAGGAAACTGCTCAATGCACAAGAATGATTGTTCTTCAAGCATGGGACCTGTGTCTGGATATCAGCACCCAAATAGAAAGCCATGCAAGGCCATGCACATGTCTCTGTGTGTGCAAGTTCATGCATACCATAGCTCATGCAGAGAAGTCAGACAACATGTGAGAGCTTATCACATCCTTTTACATTCTGGGTTTCAGAACTTGAACTTAGGATGCCAGGCTTGGCAACAGTGACCATTAATGGCTGAGTCATCTTGCTGGTATGTAATAATTTTATGAGGGCAGATATTTGAAATATATGTATAGAAATAAATTTCCAGGTCACATGGCAAACTTGGTATTTAACATTTTGAAAAGCTACCAAATTGTTTTCCAAAGTTTCTGAATCCCATCTGTATTAGGTATTAGAATCAAAGTTTCTCCATCTCTTCATAAACCTCAATCATTCACCTGTTTGAGGTTTTTGCTATTGGATTTTAAATTAAAGCCATGGTTGTTATGAAGAAGTATCTTGCTGTGACTTTTCTTTTCTGTGACCAATGATAGTGAACATAATTTTGTGTACTTGTAACCCATGTGTTTTTGAAATATCTATTAGATGTTTTGGCAAATTTTCTTTTTTTTTTTTTTTTTTTTTTTTTTTTTAGTATATAGAACACCTACAAGATGTTTTTATTCTGAGTCATGACCTCTAAAAATATTGGACCAATTATTTTACAGAGCTATTAATTAATGACTTAATCATATTACAAATTAGATTTTCCATCCCTTGAAAATTACACAGATAGTAATTTAATTTTAAAATAATTCTAAACCAATTCTAGAATTCATTATTCAGCAACA
>PVIH01019843.1:0-34233 GCA_004025045.1 Sigmodon hispidus
AAAGAAAGAAAGAAAAAGCAAAGCATTCCCAAGCTGCAATCCACAACCATTGTACAGCTTGGGATCAGAAACACCTTGGACTGACACTTGGATCCCACTCCCCCTAGAGGAACATCTGACTCAGTCTTGATGTTGGGGGGAGAAAACTGGATTTGCCAGTAGTAGAGGCTGAACTAAGCAATATTAGGACCTTGGGACCTTGGGACTGCCTGTCCATGGAGGTGATGGGGAAATGTGGAGAAGAGAGAATGACTTGATGTGGTGTGAGGGGGAAGGGGCCTTGAATAAGGATATACAAGGATAGAAAACGTGACTTATTTATTTATAATAATAAAAAAAGAACTCCTACAAACTGATATTACTATGTGGCTACCTAGTTAAGTGTTCTGTCAGTTTGATGTGTCCTAGGTAATAATTGTGATTGTTTCTGTCTTTCCAATATTTAGATTTTTTCTCCTTTATTTTGCTTTCCTTTTTATACTAGCTTCAATCACTAAAGCACTGTTGTTATGCCCAAAGCTCAACCCTCAGAGAGGCCACTGGAGACCGAGATGCCTGGAATGCAACAGCAAGGTTTATTGGCAGCTCAATACAAGCCAAGCAGGAAGTTTACCCCAAGCCTCTGTGGTAAATAGCAAGGAGAAGCTGCTGTCCTTGATTACAAGAGGTTTTTTGTTTTTGTTTTTGAAGGCAAAAGCTAAAACAAAGTTGGTTGCTTAGGGAGCATAGTGCTGGTGTATTACTCATTGGCTCATGGTCAGGCAACAATGTTGGTTGCTTGGGGTTATAGTACTGGTGTGCTACTGATTGGTTTATGCCTAGGGTCTTTCTGCCCCAGAGTATCTTTGAGCCCCACCTGGGTGGAACCCACCTGGACCCTACCTGGGGTGGCTGGTTTTTCCAAGAACTAGGTAAGCAAGAATCTATTCCTCTCCCAGAACTGGGCAGATGTCTTGGATAATCTCTCAGAGCTGGGCATGTAGGAAGCTATTCTTCTGTCAGAACTGGGCAGACCCCCTGCTAGGTCTATTCTTTTAGGACATGTTATTTTCCCAGGATTGGTCAAGCATGACTATTTTCCCAGAACTGGGTAGGCCCCCTGCCAGGAATATGAAACTAAACTTTATTTTACCTTTTTATAAAATATCTACTAAAATACAAAATGGGGTTTCTTAAGCTAAGTTTTCTCTCTTGACTGTGAATAACAGCTGGGGATTGACTTAGTTGTTTTTTTCCTCCTTCAGATTTAAAGTGAAATTTCCTGAGTACACGTAATCTTAAAGCTATTTATCAATTTAGGCTCTTTGACTTCTGCTTTTGTGGGTTTTTTCTTTATATATATATGAAATTTGGTGTTTTTACATCATACACTCCATCAACCTCTGTTATCAGACCTATCAGTATCATGCCCACTATTATAATCTTCTCATTTACAAAACCTCCCATTCATGCTGTTCATTTACTTAGTGGAGCATAATTAAACTCCCTCTGGCCAGACCCTTAAAGAAAACAAGTCTTTCCTCACCCACACCCCTGCCAGAGGCCATCAATGCAGAAGTGAGACATTGTGTCATTAAGCTATGTTCTAGCCTTGAGTTCTTGTGTACAATGACATCTCTCTCTTTTTATTTTTGTTTAAAGTCCACTAATGAGTGAGTACATCCACTGCTTATCTTTCTGGAATTGTGATACCTTGCACAGCAAGATTTGTTTAAAAGCATACATTCATTTCATTAACCATTCCCTAAATTTATTGACAAACTTACTGTCCTAGTTATTTTATAGTTTCATATGACAAATTGCCTAAATAAAAAAACTTGGGGTGATGTGGGAATGTGTTTCTGCATGCTGTGAAATAAAGGGACTATTTTGGCCATGGCAGGCACCATAGAAATAGGCAGGGAAATTGAAGCATAGATAGAAGGAGGGCAGAGTCAGAGAGAGTTGATTCATGTGCTCAGGAAACAAGATGTAACAAAATAGGTAAGCCATGGGCACATGGGTAAGCAGGACACATTAATGAAAATGGGTCGAATTAAGATGAAAGAGCTAGCTAACAATATGCCTAAGCCATAGGCCAAACAACATGAAATTAATATAAGCATCTGTGTGTTTCTTGGGGACTTTGGGATTGCTGGTCCAGATAAGCAGCCGCAGGCAGGTCTGAACTGTGGGACTAAGGTCAAATTTTTTATGCTGTATCCATTTTTTTACTTTTATTTAAGGTATAATGTTTATGTAACTCATTTAAAATCTTAATGTATAATTAAGAAATGCAGATTAATACTCATCTAGGATAACCAAACCTACAGTCATGTTAGATAATTTTAGGTATGCAAAGATATAGTTCAGTTACATAGGTAATCTTCAAACACTTGAAAGACATATAGAATATGGCATTTAAAATATTTTAAGAACTTAGACTTTTCTGGACAGTGAGACAGGTCTACTCCTGACAGCAACAGTCTACTTCAAGAGAACAATGGGCATTAATATACTCCATATGGAATTTACTTTCTTTATGGCAATGGTTAGGTTAGCAACTGGACAAGAAATTGTTCTTGTATTAACTCACTGATAGTATGCTGTATTTACTGAACATGCAGGTTCCATAGGAAAGTAACCTCTGAACTTGAGCAGAAAAAGCCAAGATGTACCTTCAGGTTCCTGCTTCACAGAGAAGATTGCCAGACATCCTTCAGGACACAAGGAGAAGTGACTGACAAACTATACCAGAATGGGCAGAGCCATCCTTCAAATTTTCTGCTTCACTGAAAGTATACCAGAGACCCTAGGCTTGTAGGCTGAAGATGGATGTCCCACTGTTTTACAAAGGAACTTTGGGTGACTGTTCAGGCTGACAGGTGTCCTCTCTTTCATTTCTAGATTTTGGAAGTTGTTTGTACTCCCTGTTTACTCAGGTAATATTATATCCTTTTGTAGTCTTTGATGTAGGTAAAGATTAGTTATAATTATATTTATTTTAGTTATTATAGAAGGTATGTTAGATATGAAACTTTAGACGTTAGATATGAAACTTTAGACTCACATGGATAAAGTAGATGATAGAATATTTTCTTCCATTTTGTTAAATACAAATAGACTAGATATTGAAAGGATGATTCTTGTTTGATGGCTGTTTTGTTGTATATAATTTTGCTATATATACAAAAAAAGGGGAAGTAATGTGGGAATGTCTTTCTTATGTTGTGAAATTAAGGGACTGTTTTGGCTATGGCAGGCACTATAGAAGTAGGAGGGAAATTGATGCATAAATAGGGGAAGGAGAGTGGAGTCAGAAAAAGACACCATCCATCTGCCCAAGAATCAACATGTAAAGTAACACAGGTGAGCCTGGGCCACATAGCAAGACAGATTAATGTCAATGGGTTGAATTAAGATGAAAGAGCTAGTTAGCCATATTCCTGAGACATAGGCCAAGCAGGATGAAATTAATTTAAGTGTCTTGTGTTTTTTGGGACTTTGGGATTGCTGGTCCAGATAAGTGGCAGCAGGCACATCTGGACCGTGGGACTAGGTGGTCTGGGACTAGTCCAGGACAGAAACCTTGTGTTACATTAGGGTAGAAAGAGTTTTGTCTGGCTTACAGTTCTAATGGGAAATAGCAATTTATGTCAGTGAAGGCATAGCAGCAGAAGCATGCAGTCTGGATTATTATATTTCATACATAAGAAATACTAAGAGAACAGGAAGTCAGGCCAGTTTAGAAACCCTCAAGGCTCACCCTTAGTGAATACTTTCAAATGGTTCTATAACTTTCCCAAACAGGAGCACCAACTAGGGGGCCAAGTACCCAAACACAGGAGCCTTTGGAAGACATTTCACATTTAACATAACACTCAACCAGAAGACCCCCATAATATGTTAATTACATAAATTAGATGATTAGATATCCTTACCTTGAACAGCATAACTCTATAAGCATTGGCAATTAAAGCTATTGCCATAAAAGATTACATACCAGAATGTATATATAATACACAAAATACTTGATAAGCACTGTCTAAGTCAATAACAGAATAATACCTATGAAGGTTGTCTTGACTGTCAACTTGAAAGTACTTAGATAACCTAAAAAATACATCTCCCAGTGTGTCTATGAGGATATTTTCAAAGAAGCTTAACTAGAATATAGCACCATCTCATGAGCTGTGGTTCTTGGCTAAATACAGGGAAGAAAGGAAGTAGAGTGCCAGCATTCATTACACACTGCCTCCTGATGCAGTGTGACCAACTGCCTCAAGCTGCAGCACCAATGCCTTCTCCTCTATGATGGGCTGTACCCTCAAACTCTGAAGCAGAATAAACCCATTGTACCACAGTTGCTTTATATTAGCTGGCTAACACAGCACTGTTAACAAATAACTGGTAGTGACAATTCTATTAAATAAAGCTTTTCCTAGCAATAAAAAATTACATGCAATGCTCTCTCCTACGAGATCTCACTTAGCTTTCAAAATCATACAAAGTTGGATGCATTTGGAGTGGTAAAGCCACCATAATATTTGATAGACATAATATATTATAAAGAATGGAACTGTAACAGTGAAACCCATCATCATGTATAATTAACATAGGCTAACAAAAGAACTTTAGAACACAATACCTGATAAACTCTTGGTCTTGATTTTATCTCTATCCTTAGGCCTCATTTTTATTCTCAGAATCATTTGCAAGTTGGAGAAGCTAGATAGAAGATGCAATTTTATTTTCCAATTTCATACTAACTCCTATCTCTCTAAATTATTCTTGAAAATTATCTTGTTCCATTCCTAGCTCATACTTTTTAAATTCTTCACAGTTGAAGTGTACCAACTAACAATTTCAACATTCTTTTCACTTTGCAGAAAGGAAAGCATTTAAGAGGTCTGGAATGACTACACACAGTACTATTATTATTAATGAGCAGATACACATATAGAATATTTCAATAGCCATGAATGTTTTAAGCAAGAGAGAATGTATGCTAATATGAAGAGAGATGACTCCTCTACCTAGGGTGCCACTTATAAAGAATTTTACACATCAAAGTCTGATCTAAAAACAGAAGGTATCTTGAGTTCCAGCACAAGTTCAGCATTCTACAAAAATGAAATGGCACATACAGAGGCCCTTTAGCACAAATGTGTCTGCTGTGTTAAAAAAAATCATGCAGGAGAGAGAAATGAGTGGATGGCTATTCACACTGTGGAAATGACAGAAAAATCACATTGAATTTGCTGCATATTAACCAGTACTTAGTGAATGATTTGGGTTCCTTATGTTAATCAAACTGTGCTTCTGTGGATGACAGCTGGAACATGATCCTGGGTAATGCAGCCCTAGATCAAAATTATGAGTGTGTCAATCTTACTTTTCAGTGCAGTGATATAAAAGACTAAAAAGAAGACACATAAACAACTTGAAATGAAGAGATATATATTTTGGCTCATGGTTGCTGTTGTTTTAGTCCATGAGCAGATGACTCCACTGGTCTGAGCCTGATTGCAACAGAGCCCTATGTTGAGGAATAGGTGATAAAGACAGAAAAATGAGGGAGAAAAAGAGCAGAGTGCTGGAAGCAAGATGTAATCACCCCAATTTTAACTTCAGTGACCTCCAGTTAAAGTCATTTCAATATTATCACATTTCTCCATAATGACACCATTATAACCTACCACTCATGATAGGTTCACTGCTTCAAATCATATCTAACAATGAAGTCTTGAATATAAAATCTTTCAAGGGTTATTTCAGATTTGAATTATAACAACATAGTTAACAAAATTTATAACAATGACTTAACTTTTCCACTTTTCTGCCACATTGCTCTCTACATATGTGTTGCATCATTCAAGAGCCCTTTCACTCTTTAAATGGATGACCTTCCTACTTAGGCCAGATCTATATAAACAGCATTACTGTTCAAAGATTAATCTACAAGGTGGTTATCAACCTTCCTAATGCTGAGACTCTTCAATGTAACTTCTCATGTTGTACTGACCACACAACCATTAAATTATTCTCGTTGCTACCTAATAACTGTAGTTTTGCTACTGTTATGAATTATAGTATATATTTCTGGAAATAGAGGTTTAGCAAAGGAGTCATGACCCACATGTTGAGAACCACTGGTTTATGAACTATACACACTCAGCTGTGACTCATTTCCTGAAATATAGAAAATGTATCAGGTTATATAAATAAATACCTTCCACTTAACTATACATTAGTCCTTTAAAGGAAACTGCAGGATACATATGTATCAACTACAATAATATGGCTAGGCTTTACAACCACAATTGAGACAGATTCCCTGCTACTTCTGTATGATCCAGACATACTAACTCAACATACATCCATAAGAATAATAGTATACATCCATTTAAAAATACAAAAAGGGACTAGATAGATATCCCAGTAAGTTGCTTACTGCATAAGCAAGAGGACCGGAGTTCAGATATCTAGCAACCAGAGAAAAAGGTCAGGAGTACTGAGAAGCACATGTAATCCTAGTGCTGTGCTAGTAGAGACAAATACATTTCAAAAGCTCAAAAAGGCATCTCTAGATTCAGTCTGAGACGCTGTCTCAAAAACTAACATAAAATGGGGCTGAAGACATCGTTCATTGGCCTCTAGCCTCCACACATCCATGAATGCATGATACACACAGAGACAGACACCGACACACATGCATACACACACACACACACACACACACACACACACACACACACACACACACACTGGATGGGAGAGATGAGAACAATAGCTCAGAAAAGGGAGAATAGTTTCTCAGCAACATCCATTCTATTCTGAAAATTGCACAAAAGGAAAATTTACATATGTATTGTTTCTGTAATCTTTCTCCCCTTCCCACACTAGATGTCACTGTGTAGCTCATTATTAAGGAGGCTAAGAAAAATCATCTCAGAGAAATGGAAACTATAAAAATATAAATAGATCCCCAAGCCATCTTCACTGGCAGCACTGAGAGCAAGCACTCTGCTTACCCCTCTGACAGAGACCAGAGACAGCTCACTCTCTGCACTACACAGAAGGTGAGCCTGCCCTCGCAGAATGCCACAAAGACTTAACAACACCTCAAAATATGTTTTTCTGTCTTTTCTCCATTTGCATACCTGTCAACCTGATAAAAAGTGAGAATTTGAAAAATGCAAATAGCTTACTCATGAAATTTAATGAAGTGTGCATATGCTCTAGTTTTGAAGTCTTGCAAAAATATACCATTCCCTTGATGCTTAAAAAAATACTTTCATGAAGACAATGGAGCTTGGAATAGAATAAGGACACCTCCCACATTCTTTGTCTCTTTTTGATGTTGGGATAATTTTTTGTACATAATTCTTGAAGTCAGATATGTGTTAATCAGGAAATGTGTGTGTTACTCTTTCCTGAGATAGAATGACTTAGGAGGATTTTTTTTTTCAGAGATTGTAACTATGTAGCTCTGGTTTGCCTGGACTGAGCTATATAGACCAGGCTGACTTTGAACTCCCAAAAATCCATTTGCTTCTTCCTCCAAAGTTCGGGATAAACAAGTGATATCCTGAATACCCTGACTCAGGAGAATTTTAAAACCAGGAAAACTAATCAATATCCTAGCTGTGAAACATCCCAAACTAGCAACCTTGCATTGTCAGAGGCCAAAACCCAACTGAAGAAGTACATTAAACATACATAGAACCGTCATTTCTTGTATCTAGGAACCATGACAAGACAATGAAGGCTACTCAGCTTACAAGGCTTTTAAATTTCATCAAGGTGATGACTATACAATGATTGCTGGATGGTGCTAAAGAAGAAAATTACTTTTCAGGGTCTTTCTAGAGATGGAATCATTGATCATGCCCAAAGTTGTAACAAGATTAACCAGAAACATAAATAGAATTGAGCAGAATCTCAAAGTGCAATGGAATTGCCAGGCTATCTTCAAAGTTAAATATGGTAACAATCCAATGATGATAATATTAGCTGAGAGGATTACATTTTTCTTTTAAAATACAAAGAAATTTATAATGCACTGTGTATTTGTGCATGTCTGTATGTATATATCTGTGTGTATGCCTCTGTCTGTATCAGTGTATCTCTCTCTATCTCTCTGTCTCTGTCTCTCTGTCTGTGTGTGTGTGCGTGTTCGTGTGTGTGTGTGTGTGTGTGTGTGTGTGTGTGTATGTGTGCAGGAGACAGAACCTAGAACCCAGATCATCTGTGTATTTGCCAAGTGTTCTACCACTGAGCTACCACTCTCTACCTCACTGATCTAAAAGGCAATACTACAATATACACACAGTAGTTGACAAATCCATGTTCTTAGGTAAATTTAAAATAAAACTGGGAATATAATCACAGCTTTTATTAATTAGGCTTTGTATTGCTATAACAAAATACTTGAAAGCAACTTAATTAGAAAATACTTTGGAATCACAATCTCATAGGATTCAGTCTACTGGCACTTGGCTATTTATTTCTGGGTTGAATATCATAGCCATAAAAGGGGGTAGCAGAGGTTATCCATTCCTGGTAGACAAAAAGCAAAAATATAAAATGTCAGGGACAGGAAGACACAACCTCAATGGCCTACTTCCAACACTGAGGTCTCACCTCCTAAAATTCCAGAATCTCCCAAAATTACATGAACAGCTAGTAACAAACTGTTCAACATATGAGTCTATTGGACTCTTTTCATATTCCAATCATAGCAATTGTTTTTTTTTTAATGAAGAACAAATAAACCTTTGTTCTATTACTACTTACAAAGAGATGATTATGGTGGTGAGTGTTATGGTGAGTAGTATGATAGTGGTTATGATGATGATAATGATAATGAGAATAATAATGATGATATATAAGATGTGATTTTATTCTTTTACTTTGAGGAATGTATTCTCACCTCTATCTTATAAACAAGGAAAGTGGAGCTCATTATTGTTCTACTTTTTTAGATAAGGTGGTGAAAAATTGGCTTTGAAACTCTCTCTCCCTCCCCCCATCTCTCTCATAACTAACAGAACTCTTCCTCCAGGATTCTTCATGTTGTCTAAGGAATCAGGCAGATTTAAGTCAATACTCACGTCCTTTTTGGAACAAGCTATCTTTAGGGTCCATTTCTCTGAGTATAGAATATAATTATTAGCTGACGACCATTCCAGTTAAGAACACGTAGCTTTTAGCTTTCATCTGAAATTTCTTTCTTTTAAAAAGTATGAGTTCATTAAGCTCTCCTAAAAAGAGCTTGTAAAAATGAATACAGTCCACACTAATACTGCTTTCTGAAGGATTTTCAAGCAGATAAAATACAATAAAAAAATTATGACGTATCTATCTCCCATCTCCTTTGCAAAAAATACTTAACATGGTTTAAAAGAGTTATTATTTTTTAAAATGTTAGAGAAAATGCTGCATATTTAACTGTGCAAAAGGCCACAGGTAAATAGCTACCACTTCTGGCTTTAAATGGCAAGGGCTAGACAGAGAAACATATTTTTGTACTCCCTGTGTCTCCGGGCTGGTTTCATGCCTACTGCCAGTCTCTACCAGAAGCTGACCTCTGACAGAAACAAGACATCAATAAGACTCCCTTCTCACCCACTCTCACTTTTTCCCCTGTCACTAAAGCTGTACATCCCTACCTCCATGATCTTTCCCCTTAGATCTTTCTTCCTGGTATGCAACTTTCAGCTGTATCTCACTGAGCTAGAGTCTTAAAATAGACAATGTGCAAATACAGATTTTGGCAGTTCTTTCTCAGCACTGTGATTTGGTTCCCAAGGCTACGTTCTTATTGCAAAACCCTCTGTTTGCCATTGGCATTCAAATACTGCCGTTGCTGTGATAGACTGCTTGCCTATCTTCAGGGAGAGAGTAGACTTTCACCTACTTTCTCAAGACTGTCCAGGTGGAGGAACCCCCTGAGCAATCTGTAAGAAAGACTGTCTTTTTAAAGGAAAAGAGAAATAAACAGAGGAAGAACTAATTTCATAATATCTCTTGTTCTATAACACACCCAACTTCCAAGCATTATTGCTGTGTCAGGAGGAAAATAAACTCAATGTCCTTAGGCAACTTGTGGTCTGAGTCAGCACTTCCAAAATGCAGCCAAGCATTCAAAATGTGGGAACCTAAGACATAGATTCCCCAATACCATTCATTCCTAGAACATTGTGACTGAGATAAGTCTAATAGTTACAATACCAACAAGTTTCCCTGAGGATGCTTGTGTTGCCTGTCTAGTAGTGAACATACAATGTAGTCCCACTTGCAAAAATGTCTAAGTAAGGTATAATGCCATTGCATGCATGCAGGAAGCAGATATCTCCAGGCAGGAAGCATAGGGACAACCTGTGCTGATGGAAAATGTGAGGTGTGATTTCATTGGAAGAATATAGGATAAAGCATGGTTTGAGCTGCAATTAAAACCCAGAGTGAAGGTGGAAAGAAAAGAGAAGAAGAGAAATGAATCCTTTTGTCAGGTGGTTTGATCTAGGTCTAAGAGATTCAGACTAAGGAAGAGATGGAAAGCTTGAGGATTGACAAGCTGTCTGGGGTATTGCATACAGCCTGAGAACGTTGCCTGTAGTCTGTATGAGTTAAATATAGTCTGTAGAGCTGAGTACTACATAGACCCACAGGGAGCTGGATACAGATAAAGGGAACTGGATATAGTTTAAGGGATACTCACACTACATGTACATAAATGCTAAAGGTAGGAGCTTCACATTTCATTTCTGAAAGTCAAAGTTGTTTGAATTCATGTTGACACTTCACTAAATTAAAGAATCATGTAATTTTATATATTACTAGAAGCCATGGAAATTTTGATCTACTTGTTTTAGGAAGCTATACCCCTAGTGTTGCTGGAAGCTTAATAGTTTAAAGCAAATTAACAGCTACCAATGCTATTCTTCAATATAGCAGTATGGGTAGGTCTCATTCTAGCAATACTGAGTTGCAACAATGAGAATAGTTTTTAAAACTTTATTATTTCATTCGTTCATTAACAATTTCAAACATGTTTTTAATGTATTTTGGTCATCTTAACATCCCATTACCTTCACCTTCTGCCATCCACTCCTATTCCTGATGAACCTTTCTTCATCCCAAGAAGTTCCTTCCTACTTTTCGTGTGTGTGTGTGTGTGTGTGTGTGTGTATCCTGATGAGGTCTTTTGTTGGTTGGTTGGTTGGTTGTTTTTTTTTCCCCTAGAGCATAGATAACTAGCCAGGGGCTACACTACTAAAAGAAACTTCCCCAGCAACAGATATCTACCAATAGCTCCTCAGGTAAAGAGCATTTCCTAAGCTCTCTTTCATCCATCATGGAATGTTAGAAAGCCCCACCTTGTCCTTGTGAAAATACCAGAGTTTGTGTGACTTCATAAGTGCAATGACAATGTTGAATCCAGAAGATTTTTCACAGAACTCCTCACTGTCCTCTAGTAGTTACATTCGTTCTTCTCTATCTTAACCTGGACATACAAACTCCTTAATGGGTCATGCAACTACATAAAGGGAAAGACCACCACCTGCTATTACCTGTAGAAACTGAGTACACTGAGGAATCATGCTACTCTCCACATTAACATTAAAAAAACTCATCAAAACAGGACAGGGCTGAGGCACTAGGTACTATGTAGACAACTGATAGCAATGGAAGAACTCACTGCTCTTTCCAGAAAAGACCAAAGATGAATCTTCAGTCCCCACCAGAGGCATAAAAGGAAGCATCAAGAAATGACTTGTGAGGGGATAGAATGAAGTATGTACATATATAGAAGCTTAACACAGCATATATAATGAATTCAGAAGTTAGAATCAATTAACTTATGTGGATTTACCTGTCTCATGCACATTTATCCAGGATATGATTGAGGATAGAATTGTAGACATAGATGAAAACAGCATAGGGATTGGGGAAGGCTAGATAGACCTATAGACTTTGTTTACATGGAGATAGCCACAATTGTAACTGTAGCCATGAATGTATAAATAGGTTTAGGTGTATGTAGAAGTCAGCACAAATATATTACTAACTAGCTATGCATTGGTATGGGCATATACTATGCTTTACATATGTGTTTCTTCCTAACGTTCTTATGTAAAAATTCTGACTCTTCTCCAAGATGATGGTATTAAGAGCTTCCTGAGACTTAGGAGATATTTATGTCCTGAGTCCTAAGAGCCCCAGGATGGCAGGGTTTCAATTCTTAGCGCATTGCTACACAACACTTACAAGCAGTGCTGAAAAAGCCTGCTTGAAATCAGGGCTACCATCTTTACTAGCAAATATACCCTTATTTTTCACAAGCAGTAAACAGATCTTTACATTAAAGAACAACTTGACCTAGATGTTGAGTTCATTGTCCCAATTCTACCAGTTATGACTGTTCGTGTTATGTGAAATTTTTTCTCTTATACAATTTTCCAGAAATATGTAAATAAAAATCATTTAAAAACATTAAAAGTCAGGCAGCCATGGCAACCAGCTGTCATCATACAAGATGTGCTTATATAGTTCCTGGGCAAAGAACTCTCCAATTCTCTTGGCTTCTTAAATGATTCTGTCATGGTCTGACATGTTGACCCAGTGTTCAAGTTACAACTGCAGTTTGTATTTTCCGTGCATGGGTGTGTGTGTGTGTGTGTGTGTGTGTGTGTGTGTGTGTGTGTGTATTAATATACATATATGTGATAGGTGAATGAAAATAAAATAAAATCTAAATTCAATAAAATAAATGAAAATCTATACATTTGCTTCACACCATTGATGTCAGTACGTAAAGTTAAGGTGATATTTGTACTATAAATTTTAAAAATATAAATAATGCTAATCTTACAATGACTTGTTATGGCATGTTTAGTTAATATCCCTGGGAAGCTTCCTCTTTTCTGAAAGAAAATGGAGGAGGAATGGATCTCAGAAAGGTGAGAGGTGGAGAGGCACTAGGAGGAGTAGAGCAAAGGAAAACTGTGGCTGAGATTTAATGTATGAGAGAAGAATAAATATTTTTTAAAATCCAAAGAAATCCAAATTTCTAAAAGACAGGATAAAATGTATCCTCCATATTTTGCTTAAGGAAATAGAACTGAATATGTATGCTCTTGCTTGCTTGGCTTATGCATTGCTTCAGTATTCTGGGTTTCCCTAATTAATTCTAATAAAACTCAATTGTTATCTAATTTATGTTTTAACACTTGGGTACTTGTGGTTTGAATGTATTCCCTAAATGTTATGTGTTGAAACTTAATTGTCTTATGTGATATTAAGATGTGATTAAGTCATAACAGGATATAAGGAGCTGACATATGGATGGTCTTTTGTCTTGAATCCCGTGTAATATGAGGATCTAGATTCATGCCCTTCCGGAAGGCTGAGAACCATCTTAGAGATACAGAGGAGGTCCAGGCCTTACTAAGCATTGCACACATAGATATTTTGGTCTTAACAAGTATTTCCCCATTTGTAAATTATCTACTGTGGTGATATATATTTAATAAAATTAGTCTGGAATATCAGCGAAGAATCACCAACAGAGCCAAGTCATGAAGTACAGAGAACGGTGATCACACTTTTAATTATAGATTTAGGAATGTTGAAAAAGAAAGTAAAATAGCAGGGAGGAGAGAAACTGCAGCAAGATGCAAAGGAAGTGGAATGAGAATGCTGCACTGAACAAAAAGGTACCAAAGCCATGAAGCTAAACAAAATTAGAAATAAGGGCTAACTTAATATCACCCTGCACAAAACTCAAATCCAATTGGATCAAAGACCCTCAACATAAACCCAGCCAAACTGAACTTGATAGAAAAGAAAGTGGAAAATACCCTTCAATGCATTGGTGCAGGTGACCATTTCCTAAATATAACACCAGTAGCCCAGACACTAAGAATGACAATAAATAAGTGGGGCCTCCTGAAACTGAGAAGCTTCTGTAAGGCCAAGGACACAGTCAATAAGACAAAATGACAGCCTACAGAATGGGAAAAGATTTTCACCAATCCTACAAGTGGCACAGTACTGATCTCTAAAATATACAGAGAACTCAAGAAACTAGAGCCCAAAGCCCTAAATAACCCAATTTAAAAATGGGGTTCAGAATTAAAAAGGGAATTCTCAACAGAAGAATTACCAATGCTTGAAAGGCACTTGAAAATAGGTTCAACATCTTTAGCCATCAGAGAAATGCAAATCAAAACAACTTTGAGATACCACCTTACACCTGTCAGAATGGCTAAGATTAAAGACACAAATGACAGCCTATGCTGGAGAGGTTGCAGAGCAAGGGGAACACTTCTTCATTGTTGGTGGGAGTGTCAGCTTGTTCAGCTACTCTGGAATGCAGTATGGCGGTTTCTCAAAAAAAACTGGGAATCAATCTCCCCAAGGACCCAGCAATAACACTATTGGGCATATACCCTGAAGATGCACATTTGCACCCCAAAAGCATTAGCTCAACTATGTTCACAGCAGCATTACTCATAATAGCAAGAACCTGGAAACAACCTAGATGCCCCTCGACTGAAGAATAGATTAACAAAGTGTGGTACATCTACACAATGGAGTACTACTCCGCAGTAAGAAAAAATGATATCCTAAAATTCACAGGCAAATGGATGGATTTGGAGAATATCTTTCTGAGTGAAGTATCACAAACCCTGAAGCATAAGCAGGGGATGTATTCTCTCATTAGTGGACTTTAAACAAAAAGTACCTTGGAGCCCATTCCCGCCAGAGGAACACCAACCCTGTCTTGATATTAGGTGAGGAAATCGGATTTGCCTGAAGTGGATGCTGAACTAAGCCACCTTGGGACCTTGGGACCTCCTGCCCTTGCTTGGGAGGAGATAGGGATGTAGGGAGAAGAGGGAGAAGAAAGAGTGACTGGGAGGCACAGGAAGGGGGAAAGGAGTTTGAACAAGGGGGATACATGAATAAAAAAATGAAATTTTATTCAAAAATAAAAAAATCAAAAAAAGAAATATAAGCTAACTTAAAATATAAAAGTTAGCAAGTAACAAATGTGAGCCATAGAACAAATAACTCATAATTAATATAAGCCTTTGTGTGATTATTTTGGACTAAATGGCTGCAGGTCTGGCCAGGTAGGGCAGAGAAACTTTTGACTACAAATGGCACCCAACATGAGGCTATTTAACCTTTCCTATGTGAGAAACCCCCTCTTTTATTTTAGGATAACACAACTTTTAATAAAACTGTCAGATTTCTATTACAATATTCTCAAAGACAAGGCAAAAACCATGGAGTAACTGTATCATTCTATAGTTAGTAGTTACTGTCGGAACAGGGTAGGCAATGAAACAGCCAGCGTGGGAGAACTTCCTGATGTGCAGCTCTTCAAAGATAACTAGACACTTTAAGGCTGGAATGAATCTAAGACTATCTAGCCACACAAGGAAGATCTAAATCAAGCTGGCTTCTCACCACAGCTACCCTATGAGACCTAATCCTCTCTCAAAGAACGCTTTCACAAAAACAGATGCAAACAGAGGGCACCAACAACAGTAAACAGGAGACCACACTTGAGCTGGCACTGGCCACGCCTGTCACTGTGTGGGCTTGGTCTTCTGACTCTTGCCCTTCCTGTCCCTCTTCTTCCATGTTGGCTCTCAGGATGTCTGAGTAGGCCATCTGAAACTTACTCACTTCTTTGGAACTCACCACAATGCTGACCTTTCTTTTCCCATCCTTGGCTCTCAACAGACACTTGATTTCTGCAGACTTGAGGCCCTCTACAGAAATCTTTTGTGGAGTGGGTTTGGTACAACCATCATACTTCTTAAGGGTGATGAACACACTACCCAACGACTGGCATTTCTGGAAGAGCCTGGTAAGCTCTGTCAGGCATTTTGTTACAGCAGCAAACTGTTGTACTAAAAATATAAAAAAATTACCACATATTACCATTCACAATGATTTTCCTTATTAGTGTGCAGACAAACATTAAGGAAATCCTGAGATTTCCTGATGGGATTCTGTTCATCAGTGATCCCTGGACACTCTCTTTGCCTTTCCACCATTCACAGTAGAGCAAGTAAGCAACAGGGCCACAATGAAGAGGAACTATGCTACTAAAATTGAACGCAGTCATTTGAAAATCTATCTCATCTGGGTTTTATGTATTTTCTTTGTTAGAAGCAAATTTCTAAGTACATCCAATAATTAAAGGCTGAGAATTACACAAATGTATGAATTCACCAAGGCCTAAAGATTCCCTTTAAACTTTAGCCAGGTTTCCTCCTGACTATAGACTCCTGACCTCTCCTTCTTCTAACATTTTTTATACTTGTCAATCGGTCTCTGCACTTTGAGATACACATCTTCCCAAGGAAATAGGGCCCCAACAATTAGCAAACATGAATGACTTTGTCATATTTGCTTACAACTTCTAATGAATCAGTATTTTTCTATTAACATACAACTGTATTTAAATGTTTTCCTGCTTTATGTTACTAGAGCTTCAGTACCTCCCACTGAAATACCCTTCTACCACAACACCCTGATTACATTAGAGTCTTCGATAATATCTTCTTTGATTGTGATAGTGATAATGATGCTTCTACTAGTACTGATGTCTGTCTCTATGTGGGTGTATGCACATGCAGGAATGCATGCAAACATAAGCACACTGAAGATCAAACCCAGATCTTTACCTATGCTAAGCAAGTATTCTACCACTGAAGTACATCATCAGCCCCTTCTTTTTTGTTTTTAAAAAGAATATGGTACAAATTTTGCAATATCAAAAGCTGGGAATCACAGATACACCAGTGAAAATAGTGATGTGGATGGTAGAAGTTTTACAAGATCCCACCACTAGGCTACTAGAAAAGAGAAAAATTGTTTTCTCCAGGTATGAGCCATCTAATAGGTTATTCAAGCCCAAATGATCACCCCTAAAAAATACACATATGAGCAACACTAATAGATTGAATAGATTTACATGTATGTGTGTGTATATATAACAATATTACTTACAGAAGATATGGTCGTGAATTTGAGAGGGAGTGGGTGAATAATGCCAGAGGAGTTGAAGGGAAACAGGAAGTGGTAGAAATCATGCAAATACAGTGTATTCATGTATTAAATTCTCAAAAACATAAAAAAACTTTGATTTAAAAAAAAATGGTGTTAACTGGAGGCTATTCTAGAAGATGCTTACCACTATATGTGTCCATATGTTTTTATGTGTATATGTATCTGTGTGTCTATATCTCCAAAATAACTTAGAATAAAGCTGAAATATGACATTTTAAATATTCAATCTTTTTACATTAGACCTGGTTATGATATCCTTAAATATCAATGAAATATATCCTTTTGTTAAAAATTATTATCATAGAGTTTGAATGTCTCTAACAATTTTGAAAAAGGAGCACAGTTTTCGCTTGAAAGGAAATGAGTTTATTCTGTAGGCAAATATGAGTGACCATGGCCCAGGAACACAGTTTGAGGCGACTTCAAATACCATATTTCAACATGATAACAGTTCCATGTAGTTTTTTTATAGTAATTGAATAAAGAAAGTCACAATTCAAGAAACTTTTCAAATATATCAGAGGGTCCATCAGGTGGAGAGGTTCCAGCCAGGTGAGTAACTGTCTGCAATAGGCCTCAGGAGCTGTCTGATGACATTCTTAGCTTCTGGGTTGGGGGAAAAAGCTTGGAGTCTGTAAATACATTCCAAAAGAGTTTACCTGATATTCACAAAGACTTTAGGTCACACATAAAGATAAGAAATGAATGGCTATTAAGGGAACTAACAATAGCCCTAGATAATTTACCTCTGTACCTGCAAAACCCCAACCTCTCCAGGATCACTGAAATTTTTTCAGTATAGTCAGCCCCATGGAATATGTAACACAAACACTGGCTTCTCTTTGGGAACTTAAGTTTACATCGCAGAAGACTTACACTAATTGAATGACCCAGATAATAAAGAAGGTAGAGAAAAATCAAATCAGGATAGTATCTGTCAGCAGTAGACCATATAAGAGAGAAAAAGATTAATTTCCTAGAAACCAGTAATCAATGCCCCATTGGACCCAGAATTAGCATTGGTCTCAATTATTAATACTCACAAAATGAAAACAAATGGAACTGAGGCAAAAATGTCATTCCCTTCCTTTCCTTGAGTCTGTATGTTAGAGAAGTCAGAGTTGACATTAACATCTTAATAGTTCTGATGGAATCAGTTGCAGCCCTACTCCTATAAAAAAGAGAAAATGTTAATGAGGAGAAAATGTGGGTGATTAATAAGTGTAATTATAATGAAATGACCTTTATTTATTCGCTGAGTAATTAAAGTAATTAGGGGAGACCCAACTGTGATGAGAATGTCACAAGACAGAATTCAAAGCAATCACCTATCATATTTGCTGGGGGGAGAAATAAGTCCATTTGATGAATATTTTTAGACAAAGAAATATCTTTAAAACTGGTTTTTTGAGTGAATGTAAGAATTTTGGATAGTGTCTAAAAATTATCCCACTTTTAGGCAGTTATATAAATGTACCCTAACGAAAAATGCAGCCCCTGTGAGATAATAAAATAGCCTGCAAAGATTTAACTTCTGTAACCTCACATATTCTTTGCATTCCAATTAGAAGTCCTCTTTGGTTCATGAACAGTATTAGTCAGAAAACAGAAAACAGTTCAGCAGCACCAGGTCATGTTAAGTCCCTGTCATGGTTCATTGGGGGAAAATGTGGACAGAGAGTACATTTTCTCTCAAAAGCATTTGTCCTCTATTTTTTGGCAGAGGAAAAAAGCAATTCTGCCCAAAAAGCTGAGAAGGAAATCAATCCACATTGGAGAGTCAGCAGTAAATTTTTCCTCTATTAAAGCCATGAGGAGCATCAGAGAATTATTGCTTTTATTTCAAGAGATGAAGGAATGTAATACACCCCATTGTCATACCCAAGCTCCCTTTTCTCTCCCTTCTTCTCAAACCACACTGACCAGAAGCTGAGGATATGGCTCAATATGGTGCTTGCTGTAAAAGCCTGAGGACTTCAGTTTTATCTTTAGCAATCATATTAAAAAGCCAATCAAATGCCATGATAATGCTAAGTAAGAGTTAAATAGTGGCATGTGTACCTTGGGAGTAAAAACAGCTTTCTAATTGGACTTATGACCCACCCAACAAGAGAAAAATTATGACTGGTACTGGAAAGCTATCCTACTATCCAGGGATAATGAAATCATGGATCTTGGAGATGAAACTAAGACTACCACTTTATTAAATCAGAATAATCCCTAACTAAACTCCTTTTGTCCTTTACCCAAAGATAAGAGTAGTCCACACCCCTCATTGAGGAAACTTCTTTTTGCCATAGACAGAGATCATTATAGAAAACTATCTATCAATATGCAGAAATATATGTCACAGTCCCAACTGAAACATATATAAAACATTCCTGTACCTATGACTTAGGGAACATTACGGAAGAAAGGGTGGAAATACAGAAAGAGAAAGGGACAAGGGAGTTTGCTGTGAGATTGTGTCTCCTAGTAATGTCAGAAGATACATCCATAATGTTGTACAAACATGACTGCTTTAATGTGCTATGAACATGGACAACCCTAACAAACATACTAATAAGAATGATGGAAAGACCAAAAGGACTCAATTCTAAACAAACAATTGTAGACAACTAAGCAATGCTGAGAGCAGAAGAAATGGTCTTCCCCAGTTAGAACTATAGCAATTGATTATCTAATACAAAATGGTTAGTCCTGAAAATATACATAAAAGCAACATGTATTTATATATTTAGGAATATATATGTATATATAGCAACAATTAATGAAAGCAGAGGCTATAAATATGAAAGAGCACATTCTTTGCATATTCTGTCATAGCAATGAAAGCTAACAGTTGATTTTGAATTTTGTTCTTTTCTTATATGGAAGGAGTTGGAAGGAGAAAAGGAAGGGTGTGGATATATTTACAGATTTAATAAAAACTGAATATTGGAGAGAGAGCACCCAGTCAAATCCTAGGCAAACAATTCAGGAAATTCTTAAACCTTGAATACAAAGATAAACAGCTGAATCAGTCACACACACCTTTAATCCCAGCACAGTGAAAGCCGGGAGTGATGACCTCCATCCCTTAATCCCACAACTCCATAGACAAAACAATATATAGTATATCCTGAATAACAAGCTCTATCTATATATTAACTAGTCTAATTTGCTCTATTCTGAGCCCCATATCAAGAAAACTAGGTTGAAAAATTGACAACTATTCAGTAATGCTATTATCATAACACCAGATGTTGCCCCATACGGTCAGTTTCTATCATGTAGTAATTCAAATTATTTTCAATTTTGTCGTTGGTGCAGGAGGGGGAAGGGAGCTTGAACAAGGATATACACAGATAAAAAATACGACTTAATTCATAATAAAAAACAAAATAAAAAATCCATCTATAAATATAGCAGAATATCATTAAGATTTTTTTTTAAAAAAAAGAAAGCAGTAGAAACCAAATTTTTTTATTAAAATTGGAATCTTAAATGTTCCCTAAAGACCCATGGATTAAGGCTTAGACCCTTGACTGACCCAATACAAACAGCTCTAGTATGTTACATGCTCTTGCCATGTTGTTTTAGCATACCATAGGGCCAAAACAATACATCCAGGGGACTATAGACTGACACTTCTGACCATGAGCAAACATAAACCTTTCCTTCCTTGTTCACATTGGGTATTCTGTCATCGCAATGAAAGCTAACCAAGGTGCTTCATTTTTAATTTTCATCTTTTCCTAGCATAATACTATACATATCAATACAGGTGTTACTGGGCTTCTTCGGAGCATTGAGCTTCTTCAGAGTCAGACTCAAACAAAAGATTGTACAGAGAAAGCTTTGTCTTTCTATGTTTGGTGTTTGTCCTTAGGAGTTTTGATAGGGGAAAATGCTTTTAGACTATATATTCTGATCATACTTTTCCTTTTTCCCAGTTCCCCCCAGATCCTACTTGGTTCTGTACCCCATTTTTAAAACTAGGTTGTTTTCTTGGTGTTCATTTTGTTAGTTCTTTATACATTTTAGATTCTAAGCTTTTATCAGATATACAGTTGGTAAAAAAGATCTTTTCCCACTCTATAGGTTACAACTTTGTCTGAATTATGGTATCCTTTGCCTTACAGAAGCTTTTCTGTTTCATGAGGTCCCACTTATTAATTTCTGGTCTTAGTGCCTGTGCTGTCAGTATCCTGTTTAGAATTTTTTTTTTTGCTGTGCCAATGAGATCAAGACTATTCCCCCACTTTATCTTCTATCAGATTCAGTGTATTGACTCTTATGTTGAAGTCCTTGATCAATTTGAAGTTGGGTTTTATGCAGGGTGATAGATAAGGATCTATTTGTATTTTTCTACATGAAGTTTGACCAGTACAATTTGTTGAAGAAGCTGTCTTTTCTTCAGCATGAATCTTTTTCTTCTTCATAAAAAAAAATCAGGTGTCTACAAAGTGTGTGGGGGCTTATGTCTGGGTCTTCAATTAGATTTCATTGATCAACATATCTGTTTTTGTATCAAAACCATGATGTATTCATTACTATAGCTTTGTGGTACAACTTGAAATCTAGAATCTTCAGCAGTTCTTTTATTATTCAGGGTTGTTTTTAGGTATCCTTGGAGTGTGTGTGCGTGTGTGTGTGTGTGTGTGTGTGTGTGTGTATTTCCATATGAATCTGAAAATTGTCCTTTGTTAGTTTCTCTGAGAATTGTGTTGGAGAATTGTGTGAATTTTGGTGGAGATTGCATTGAATCTGTAGATCAATTTTAGTAGAATAGCCATTTTCTTTTTTTAAGTTTTAATATTTATTGGGGGTTTTATAGGGAAACACTCACTGATACAAGAAATTAAACAGTTGTGCAGTCCCTGGCAAGCTGAACTGGTCCACTAGGCTGAAGCAGGTCAGGTCCTTCCTCCAAGAGCATGAGAGAGAAACAAGCAGAAGGGCAGGGGCTTATGTGCACCCAATCTTAAACTGCCCCTCTGACCACTCCCTGAATACTGGGGCTTTAAAGCCTAAAGGCCATGCCTCTAGGTCAAGATAATAGTACCTTCTCTTCACTATAGCCCATAAATCAGAAAAAAATGTCTTTCTTCTAAAACTACTTACGATGATTTATAGATGCAATGGAATCCAAGTAGAAGTCCAGCCACATTTCTCACACAACTAGAAAACACAACTGCAATATGTAAAGAATCAAAAAACCTGAAATAAATGAATCAATATTGAACAAGGAGATAAAAGCTACATCTGTCACACTGCTTGATTTGAAAAACTACACAGTAATGTCATCTACTATTAGTGGGTTAATGTTAATCTATGCCTTTAATTCCAATATTGCACTTTTATGAAACTGGGTGTACCAGAGTTTGGGGTGTGTGTGTGTGTGTGTGTGTGTGTGTGTGTGTGTGTGTGTAATTAGATTGTAATATCTTGCATAAATGTCCCTTTGATTAGAATGAACTGATCATCTGTGCTTCTTATGGTTAGTTTTAGTTTGAAATCTATTTTGTTAGCTATTAAAATAGTAACATCTGCCTGCATCCCAGTTTCATTTCCTTAGAATACTTTTTTAAAAGTCCTTTCACTTTTAGGTGATACCTACTTTTCAAGTTAGATGAGTTTCTTGTAGATAATATAAAGACAGATTTTGTTTCTTAACATATTCAACTAGCTTGTATTTTTTTACTTCAAATTTATTTTTTTGATTTTTTATTTATTTTTGAATAAAGTCTCATTTTTTCACCCATGTATCCCCTTGTACAAACTCCCTTCCCCATCCTGCTCCTCCCAGTCACTCTCTCTTTTCCCCATCTCCTTATATCTTCCCCACCAGGGGCAGGAGGTCCCAAGG
This sequence comes from Sigmodon hispidus, assembly GCA_004025045.1. Taxonomy (NCBI): domain Eukaryota; kingdom Metazoa; phylum Chordata; class Mammalia; order Rodentia; family Cricetidae; genus Sigmodon; species Sigmodon hispidus. The sequence continues at coordinate 22,928 of PVIH01019843.1, forward strand.
TCCCAAGGTCCCAAGGTCCCAAGGTCCCAAGGTCCCAAGGTGGATCAGCTCAGCATCCACTCCAGGCAAGTCTGATTTCCTCATCCTAATATCAAGACTGGGTTAGGTGTTCCTCTGGAGGGAATGGCCCATTTTCATAATATTAATAGTACTCATTCATAAGCATGACTTAAATTTTTATCTTCTAATGTCTCCTTCATTTTCTTTCTTCAGTGTCTTAAAGTTTTATTATATAGCCTTTCACTTACTTTTTTAGAGTTATCCCAAAATAATTTTGAGGCTTTTGAAAAGGTGCTGTTTCCCTGAGTTCTTTCCCAACCTGCGTGTTATTTATATTTTGAAAGACTATTGATTTGGGGGGCATTAATTTTGTATTCTGATGCATTTATAAAAGTGTGTATCAGCTGTAAATGTTTTAGGATTTTTTATTATAAAATTACACCAACTACAAATAGATACTTTGACTTCTTCCTTTCCATTTTGTATCCCTTTAATCTTCTTCAGTTGCTTCATTGTTCTAACTAGGACTATAAGTCCTATACTGAAGAGGTGTGGAGAGAGTGGACAACCTTATCTTGTTCCTGATTTTAGTGAAATTGCTTTGAGTATCTCTCCATTTAAGTTGACACAGAGTATAGGCTTCCTGTAAACTGCCTTTATTATGTTGAAATATGTCCCCTGTATCTCTAATGCATGGGACTTTCTGTAAATGAAGCTAAAAGCCTAATGCACAGACATCTCAACAATGAGCTTGCAAAATCATAAGGAACTCTAAACTTTCCTTTGATTTGTCTCATGTGAAGCTATGTTGCTTCTGTATTTTATTTTTATTCATGATAAATTAAGTCAACCTGTCAGGAGAGGTAACTAGCTCAGGGATAGCTATTGATATAGCTAAGCCCAATAGCAACTATCCAGTAAGATATTCAGCAAGTACCTATATTAACACACACTCAAAGTTGTTCTTTCTTTTTGTTATCACCTAAAACTCTTTGGAGAAATTTTGCAGAGAAACAGAAAGGGTCACAAGGCCAAGTTGACATATTCTGTTAGGCCATCTCAGTGAACTTGGCTCATTTAATACTGGACTCTGCTTACAGATTCTTTTATATCCACTATTTTAATTACCATAAACTGAACATGCCCAGTAGTGCTCATGTCTACCATATTTATGACCCTTAACTGAGCACATCTAATAGTGTCAACTTCCATCATCTTTATGATCTTGAACTTTGTCCAACAGTATTTATTTCTACAATCTTTATAATCCTGAATTGAGAATACCCAGAAAATTTCAAGTTATCACCTTATCTTATTTAGCATATTTTTGACCCTAATGTGAACATGCCTAGAAGTATGTCCACCATTTGACTTTCAGTGAAGCATATTAAGAAATATATGGCTTTAACTGATCACCATCACAAGTGTTATCTGCTTCTAAAGAGCTCCCCTATGTGAATATACCTAGGCTTCTCAATTAAATTCATCATGCTTATATTACTGAAAGGGTTCTTTTTGGAAACTAGCAACAGTGATCTTTACATTTACAGTAAGAAGTACATCTGCATCCACTCTTTCATTTCCTGGTTGTTCTCCTTGACCTTACACTCACCAAGATTTGCCCTCATTGCATTCAAACACCTAAATACAGACAAAAAATATTTTTTCATCAAAGGAAGAAAAATAAAAATTAGGTCAGATATTTTTTCTGATAGCCTTCTGACAAGATTGAGGGAAAATTATGGATATAATAAAGACTATGAGCACATTTCAGTCATGTTTTGTGCTTGCAAAATTAATTCAGCCAGTATCTGCTGAGTCCCACAGTGCATAATGATTGTGGAATTATGAAAATAAGATCAATATTTTTGCCTTGACGTAAACAGATTAGGGAGAAAGACATATTAAGAAAAAAATCAAACTCATTGGGAAAGCTGTATCTGTAGTTTGAAATGATTAAATACAAATAATTTGGTAGCTTGTGTTGCATGGTGTTTCATTTTTAATTAGTGTGTTGAGGGGTTGTTTGTTTGTTTATTTTTGGCCTGCTATTGAATGGAATAACTGTGGTAATTTTAAGGAAAATGATTGCTTTACCTTTCACAAATGTTCAAGTAGATTGATCATGTTGAATTCATACCTCTTTATTTCCAAAGAACAGTGATCAGTTCCCTGGGTTATGTCAACCCTAATAGAAATGTGTGTAAAGACCATCCTTGACTTTGGGTGGGATTATGCCCCAATTAGCTCAGCACAAGTTGAATATTGAATATCGAATACCTCCCCGGCACCCAGGTTTAGCAACATAGAATACAGTGACTGCTCCATGCCTACAACCCATTATAATAGCTAACACTAATCTCCTTAAAAAGCATTATTTTTAGACAAGGTTTTACTATATAACCCAGATTGAATGAAATTTCTCCTTTGACATTTAACTCAAATGTGATTTGTTATTTACAAGAGAATGGAAGAAACCAGAACTCAAAGACACCTTGAAATTTTCAACAAAATTCCTGGTTTTTTAGTGATTGTGGTTAGTAATGCTGTCTGCTTGTCAGGGAGTGTGGGAGAGAGAGCATATGCAAGTTCTCAGGATCCAAACTCAGGTCCTCACATTTATGCAACAAGCACTTTTACTCCTGAGCCATTGCCCCAGTCCTTGAACACTTTTCCAGTTAGGCAATCATTTTGAAACTGTTAGCATAGATAGCAGTGATTTGCTAAATAAATAAATAAATGGCTTGCTAGAGTTCACTAAGCATATCAAATCCACATCAGTGGAGCTAAAGGTGGTAGTAAGCAGCTGTGACTCTAACACTGGAGAGGCTGAGAAAGGATCCTGAGTTCCAGTCTATTACAGGCTTCATGGTAAGTTCCAATCCAGCCTGAGTTTTGTAGTGAGACCTATCTCAAAATAATTAAGAAATTAGTTGAACACACAGATCATCATTTCCCTGGATTCCCCACAAATTAATGTATTTTTATCACTTGGAGTAACAGAAATATTACAAAAAAAGTATTGACCAGAAATCTGAGAAGGGAAGGACATTGCTTCCTTCAGAGAATCTTCTGCAAAAGAAATGAACCCTGTTTTGTATGTTTCATTTTGGTTTCTTCTGTCTCTGATTTTCTGTCACTCTTTCACACATATACACACACACACACACTTTTCACTACTTATTCACTTGTAAAAGTCCCTTCTATTAGTATATTGATTTAACTTTTCTACAATATACTATTTGATGGCTACTTTTTCATATTTTTATTTATATGTTTTTATAGCTGATACCAAAAGATTAAATCTCTAACACAGCACAAACTGGGTATGGTAGCATATGCTTGTAATATCAGCACTGGAAAGATGAAGATAGGAAGATCAGAGGTTCTAGATTATGCTCACCTAAGTACTAAGTTCACAGTTAGCCAAGGTTACCATGAGACTCTGTCTTAAAATATTTTTTCTTGGTGAGTCCATGATGTTGTATATTGGTGGTACTAAAGTCTGTATTTGTAGACAGAATAAAGCCTATGTAATGTAAGTGGGCTTCATTCAGACAATTAAAAATGAGTAAAAAAAATACCAGCTCTTAATTCTGTGGGCTTTTATCCATACATCAACTCTTCCTGAGTGTTTTGTCTGCTGCTATCCTTCTTATTGGAACTACTGTATTAGGTTGTTGGCTTAAAATTCATTGTACACGCTCTATGGCTTCTTATCCTTCACAAGCTAATGCTTTATGGTAAATTTCTTTGTATTTTCCTGGACAGCCTGAGTTCTATTTCTCTGAAGAACAATACAACAACAAAACTTTTTATCACTGTGAGAATCCTTCAAGTTGTTTGTTGCTGTAACAAATACTTTGGATAGTCAAATAATAAAGAGGAAGGGTCATATTAGGGGGTTTTTTATCTGTGATTAGTTGTCCCTGTTATTTAGACCTGGGATTTGGACAGCACATCAAGCTCAGACACAAAGGAATAAAAAGGAGATAGGAATCCCATAATCCCTTCACAAACATCCTAAATTATAATAGCAATCTTCTGTCTACTAGGGCCTGCCACTTACAATTTCCCAATAACCTCATTCACCAAACAACAAATCTTTTAATGCAAACATTGGGGTGTTATAGTGCCATTTATTACATCATAATTTTATATGAAAGAGAAAGTCAGGAAAAAACCAAGGGATCTGGAAAAAGTTAGGCAGCAACTTTGTTTATTACTAATTGAGATCTTTATCAGACACTGTGAAGATTCTAGGCAAATCAAGTCATTCACTGTGTTTGAGGAAATGTGAATTTTAATATTTGGCTTCCAGACACCAGAGTAGTTATAAAAATTCACTATCAGGATGCTCATTTTACTTTGGCAAAGATTAGCTAGAAAATCTCTTCAATGATCCTCATTATTAATTCTACTCACTATGAATGTTGACAGCTATGCTTCCACCCTTCCACAAAATCTGTTTTTCATCTCTGTTTACTGATGTTGGAGTGAGGTTCAGATGAATATAATGGCATACTCACAAACACATCTACTTCCTAATGTTCAACATTATAGCATGCCATGCTGGGCAGGAATCTCTACAGCTGAAACTGAGTTAAGAGTTCTAAAAGCAGGAGAAATGGTTCAGAAGTTACAAGCAAGTCCTGCTCTTCTAGAAGACTGAGTTCAGTTCTCAGTACCCACATTAAGCAGTTCACACACAGCTGTAAGTCAAGCTCTGCAAATTATGGCTGTTGGCATTGGCAGGTACCTCTGCACACAAATAAAAATTAATTTCTTTATCATAGAAAACAGTATAAAAGGACTGAAGTTCTAAAATTCAGGAAGGCAGGACTGATTCTCCCACGAATTAACAGCAACTGTGGGTTGCCTGTCCAGGGCTTTCAAAAGATCAAGCTAGTATTCTATTATGTAGTGGGAGGGGATTAGTTAGCCCTTAACTCTCACTAAGGAGATACATGATGGTTCTGGGAGGAGAGTCAGTTTTCTTTATAAGTGTTGTTCATAGTATGGCATGCATTCTCTAGTGGATAACCTCACACACAAGAGTATATGAGCAGCACAAATTTCAGTGAACATGTTATTTTTTTAATGATGAAGGAGTGGAAGAAGTGTAGGGGTAGATCTTAGAGGAGGAGGAGTTACGGGGAGAAGTTAGGGTGAATAAAAAATTATCAAAAATTAATTTTTAAAAAGATATTTCCAAAAGAGCTAGGTAGGTTCAAGGTTATACAAGGATTTTTATTAGAGGAAAATATTGTGGCCAATGTTCATACCATGAAGACAGGGTAGAAGCCTGATACATGTACTTGTATCCAGATCACCCAAGGGATGGTAAACAATCAGAATGACACTTGCAACATCTGCTATGACATCACTGCAATAAGCAAAATATGCCCTGCATGTCCTTCTAGCACAGGTATACTAGAGAATCTGGTTACAAAGAATTTCCAAGGATTTTGGAAAGAACAAATGGACTAGTGCATGTGCTTCCTCTGAAGATTTGACTGTTTTCATTCAGACACCATTCTTTTTTATTTACTTAAAAGGTTTTTATTTTACATACCAATCATAGTTCCCCTCTCTCCCCTTCTCCCTCTCCTCCTCATGTTCCCCCACCAATCCCCCACCCACTCGTCAAAGAGGGAAAGACCTCCCATGAGGAGTCAACAAAGTCTGGGATATCAAGTTGAGGCAGGACCAAGTCCCTTCTCCTGTATCAAGGATGAAAAAGGCATTCCTTCATAGGGAACGGGCTCCACTAAAACCCAGTTTATGTACTAGGGATAAAACCTGGTCCTACTACCAGAGGGCCTACACACAGACAAAGCTACACAATGATCATCCACACTCAGAGCCCATGTACGCTTCCCAGCTGCTAGTTTAGAGTCCAGAGTCCTTGAGTTCTCCCTAGCATTAGCTGAGGTCAGCTGTCTCTGTGGGTTTCCCCATCATAATCTTGACCCCTTTGATCATATAATTTCTCCTCCCTCTCTTTGATTGAACTCCAGGAGCTCAGCGCAGTGCTTAGCTGTGGATCTTGCATTTGCTTTCATTGGCTACTGGATGAAGTATCTACAATTCTTCACAGATCTCAAAAGAACAAAACTCAACTTTATATGAATCTGATAGAAAAAAAGTTGGAAATATCCTTGAATGCATTGGCATAGAAGACCACTTCTTAAATATAACACCAGTAACACAGATGGGGCCTCTTGAAACTGAGAAGATACTGTAAGGCAAAGGACATGGTCAGTAACACAAACAGCAGCCTAAAGAATGGGAAAGAATCTTCACCAACCCCACATCTGACAGAGGGCTGATCTCCAAAATAAATGAACTCATGAAACTAGACATCAAAATACCAAATAATCCAATTTTTAAAATGGCGTACATATTTAAACAGAGAATTTTCAACAGAAGAATTTCAAATGGTTGAGAGACATTTAAGAAATTGCTCATACACTATTCTAAGATAATTATTTGGCTGCACTACACAGATTGGACTCATTGTGCGGGAAGTATAAAATGGTCAGTAATGGAAACAAGATTAAAATGAGTGTCTTATCTCTCTGATTGCCTGCTTGAACTGTAGTTAACACTAATCACAGCGGATCAAACTTTCTTATATTCTTCTTGTCAACACATCTTCCTGTGTCATATGTATCTCCATTTTGTACAGTAGAGTGACAGTTATTCTTGACATTTTATGATGATTCTAGTTTTATTCTTAAGCTTAATGGAATAATATAGTATTTCAAAAATTTGAAAGCCAGCAGAATCAGAGTAGAATTAGGCTATAATGGAGGGAGTTTAGTTCTTTCCTGAATTATTAACAATTTATTCTCCCTTTGGTTTGTATGATTAGTGTATATTATATGGGGGTACATGTATGTGAGCATGTTTATACACCTGAGATTGATGTTGAATGTCTTCTATAGCTCCCATGTTATTTATTAGAGATGATATCTCAGTAAAGTTGGAGTCATTAATTCACCTAGACTGGCTGAACAGCAAGGCCCAGGAATCTGTCTGTCTCTACTCTCCCCCACAGCCCCACAGTGTTGAGATGGCAGGTGCGGGCTGCAGCTATTCATATGGGTGTTGAGGATTTGAGCTCAGGTCTTCATGTTTGTGCAGTAAAAACTTTTCCCACTGAGACACCTGAACAGCTCCAAACAATGCTTTAACTCTAAACTTACCACCCAAGGACTCATGTGCTAAAATCACGATTACCAGCTAGTTGGCTAAGCTGCTTGGCTAAATTGTTTCCTGTGTATCTTGTCATAATGAATAAAGGTGAATGAGTAATTTAACACCAAACAAGTTATCTGATTTTTTTTAATTTCTGTAGAGAGTGGGGAGAGAAATGAAGGTGCTTGCCATGCAGAGGCAATTAAGCTAAAGAGGAACTAAGTATAAAATATACACTTTTTTCTGAAAACTGGATACAGGTTTTACTTGCAAAAGAACATTCAACAAAGTTGAAAACATTCTGTATAAAGATCTCAGCTTCTTCATAATTGTAATTTTAATTGCTAGGATGAATGTGAAACCTGATTTAGTATCAAAATGATAATTGACCATCATTTTTCTCTTGTTTTCATCATCATTCTTGCAATACTGCATATAGTTTAAAAGTTATTCCCCCATATGATGTAAGATGTGTTGAAATATACTCCACATACACACCCAAGAAAATGCGGAAGTCTCAGCTTACAGTGCCTGCAAATAGGAGTTTTGCAGCTAATGCAGGTTAGGTTTTTAAGGTTGGACATCAACTAATGTGGTAGCTCATATTGCCAATTTGACAGAACATAGAATTTAGTTGGAGATAAACTTCTGGGCAGGTCTATGAGACAGTTTCTAGATTGTATTAATCCAGATATGAAGAGTCACCTTAAATATGGGTAGCAGCACTTCATGAGTTGAGGTCCTAGACTGAAGAAAAGAGAGGAGGGGTCTGAGCATCTGCATTTACCCATCCTCTGTTTCTTGACTGCAACTGCAACATAACAGGCTATCTCATCAACAATGGCCCTCTTGAACTGTGAGCCAAAACAGATCCTTTCTTCAGTTGCTTTTGTAAGATTTGTTGTTGCATCAATGAGAGTACTAACTAATGTAATCCAATGTGATTGGTGCCCTTTGTGAAAATTGGGCATTTCAGTGCAGATACATATGCACAAAGAGGGGGAAATGAGGTGAAGATACAAGGAGCTTGCCATGCAATCTGATACATACCTAAGTTTTTGTGAAACTTGGAGGGAAGCATAGAGCAGAACCTAATTAGGAACCAAGCCTACTCATAGCACGCAGATCTATCTTATGCTTCCAGTCTCCACAAATACAAAGGGAACTTCCATTGGGTCAACACACAGCTTTTAGTACATTGTCATGGCAGCCCTAGAAGCCCAATACTGATGCTGCTCTGCTTATTCTCTGTCCTTGATATTTTATACATAAAAAGATACTGATGATACTGTTAATTGTCACAGCCAAAATCTTCAGTCCTTTTCTCTCAATGTACTTGACAATGTGTCTTACAGTGTTTCTTTTTAAAAATTTATCTTTATGTGGTATATGTGTGAATGTATTCTTATACATGTTTGTATATATGTGCAGGTGTATGTGAAGTCACAAATCAACTCTGAGCATCTTCATCAGTAATTAATCACCTTATTTTTCTAAGACAGATATCTCACTGAATTTTTAACTCACTGATTGGCTGGACACTGAGCTTCAGAAATTAGTCTGGCTCTGTCTCACCAGAGCTGAAGTTACAGATGTGCACTGCCATGCCTTGCTTTTTAATTATGATGTATGCTAGAAATTTCAACTCATAGTCTCAAGTTTGCCCAGCAAGCACAATACCAACACAGATAAGTCTGATAGGGAGTAGGAACAAGGGGATACATGGATAAAAAAATATGACTTTATTCATAATTAAAAAATATAAAAATTTAACTTAAGAATAAAAAAAAGCCACAGACAATCAAAGACCAGAGAATGGACTTCAATCAGGAGGTAGAAACATTAAATAGAACCCCAGAAAAAGTGAAAGTAGTACTGCAGACCCCAATATTTCACCTAGAAAACTCAAATGAAAGGTTTACAAGTAGAATAAATTAAGCAGAAGACATAATATCAGGTCTAAAAGATAAAACAGATGATGTAGTCCAAATAAGTGAAGAACATGAACAATTCTTGTAAACATGGCAAAGAAACATTCAGAAAATATGCAGTATCTTGAAAAAAATAAAAACCAAACCTTTGAACTATAGAAATAAATGGGAAAGAAACCCTAGTCAGTGTCATAGACCAGATCTTCAACAAGATCGTAGAAGAAAAGTTCCATGGCATATCATAGCTAAAAAGTACTAAGTTTACAGAATAAAGAAATAATTTTGAAAAATATTAAAGTAAAAAAGTTACCTCAGCTCACATATAATGGAAAGTCTATCAGAATAACAGCTGAATGCTCAATGAAAACTTTAAAAGCCAGAAGAGCCTGAAGCAATGCATTTCAAGCCTTAAAAGACTATGATGGTCAACTTTGACTAATGTACCCAGCAAAATTACCTTCACTAATTGAATGGGAAGTAAAATTTTCAACAACATAAACAGCCTTTAAAAATCTATATCAAACAAACAAGTAATAAAGAAGATACAGAATGCATTATTTTGACCTGAAGAGGGAAATGTGCATAACAGATATACTGAAGAAAGAAATTCAAAACCATAATTATTAAAACACAAACTACTACTGAAAACATACATATAAAACATCACCAAAAATCAACAGCACAATAAACACACACACACACACACAGAGAGAGAGAGAGAGAGAGAGAAAGAGAGACAGAGAGAGAGAGAGAGTTTAGTGATAACTTTAAGCATCAATGCTTCAATTTCCCAATCAAGAGAAATAGGCTGACTGACTAGGTTAAAAAACAAAAGCATTCTCATGTGTATAAGAAACATTTTTAAAGATAGGCATTGCCTTAGATTAAAAGAATGGATGAAAGTATTTCAATAAAGTGAGGCTAGGAAGTAAATAGCATCACTATTCTAATATCTGACAAAATATACTTCAAACTTAAACTATTTAGATGAGATATATACAAAATTCCATTCTAATTAAGGGAAAATTTAACCAAGAAGGCATTTCTATCCTAAATATATACATACCAAATTCTGGGGCACCCAATTTTATTATAAACCTACTACTTGTTTTAAAGATACAGACTAACATCAATTCACTAATAGTGAACAACTGTCATATCCCTCTTTATAAAATAGACAGGACAACTGAACAAAAACATAGAAACATCACAGTTAATTGACATACTACAGCAAAAAAGACTTAACAAATATTTATAGAACATTGATATGGGATTTTTCTGTATTCTGTGAATATCATTCATTAATAAATAAACTGTCTTTGCCTATGGCAGCCATCTTAGAAGTAGGCAGAGAAATTGGAGAATAGATAGGGGAAGGAGGACAGAGTCAAAAAAGACACCGCTCAGTTACTCAATAATCAATAAGTAAAAGTAACACAAATATGCCATGGGCCACGTTGCAGGACAGATTAATGGAAATAGGTTGAATTAAGATGCAGGAACTAGCTAGCAATATGTCTGAGCCATAAGACAAGCAGCATGTAATTAACATAAGCATCTGAGTCATTTTGGAAGGCCTAAGCAGCATCAAGCAGGTCTGGACTTTGGAACTAGGCAATGCCAGAAAACTCTTATTACAAATGGCACTTCAGGCTGTCAGCAGAGTCCCAGCACACTCTGGAACAGGGGCAGATAAACTCTGGAGGTCATCAGACCCGCAGCTCCTGCTGAGGGAAGCTGCACGGCTACCCACCACCACCTCGAACTGAACAAGCCAACATCTGCAGGAGTCTCTGAAGGACAGACTAAGACCCTGACCAGAGAGGTGACAGGAGGCACACAAATCCGAGTGCCACAACTGACCAGGAGCCATCTAATCGTGAACCATTGAAGCCATGGGCAAACGTCAGTGCAAAAAATTACATAATAATACAAAGGACAACATGGTAACTCCAGAAGAGAGTGGTGATCTTACAAATACAAGACCTGAACTGAGCAATGAAGAGGAAACAGAAGGAAGCAATACCAAAAATTCCTTTTTGATGATCATTGAAGCTCTCAAAGAAGATATGAAAAAAAGCCTTAAAGAAATAGAAGAAAATACAAACAAAAAATTGGAAGAGATGAACAAATCTATGAAAGAAACATGCCAGGAACTAAAAGCTGAAATAA
>PVIH01019844.1:0-34232 GCA_004025045.1 Sigmodon hispidus
GGAACAGGAGAGGAGGGAGAGGAGGAGAGGGAGGAGGGGGAGCAGGGGAAAAGCAAGCATAAAGGCAGTGAGTTTCTGACAATCACAGTGGTAGACTAGATGAGGCCAGAAGACTGAAGAAGCCAGGCCCTGCAGCCCAAGTTTGCTCTAGAAACCACAGGTTCACCCCAGTCAGAACCTCAAATGCCCGCAGACAGAATTACACAATTAATTGTGTAATGAGTTGGTTGGCTTATACCTAATTGCCACACGTCCTTTCATTGAGCAAACACTGCAACACCAGAACATGGTTCTCAATTATTTAATTTTAAAATGTTCCCAAATCAGTATTAATCACAGTTCCTAAATAATACATCTAGTGTGTCCTTAAATCCATCACTGGGTCTTAGCATTAATCCTATAACTAAGTACATCAAGTAATTGATGACATTTGATACCTTGTGGCTGGGAGATGGAAAATAATGAGTTCCTGAGAGAAAGCAACCTATGAGTGAAGTTCAAAGGACCTTCCCAACTCCCTGTGTGACAGCCAGAGAGGAGGGGAATGGTGGTCTTGAACTTGAGGCAGATTTGACATATGCATGTGAATGGAGGGCTAGGGGTCTGATGCAAGGCCAGAGAAAAATTGTCTTCATTATTTTTCTATTGCCATGAAGAGACTCTGTGACCAAGACAACTTGTAAAATAAAGCACTTAACTGGGGACTTGCTTACAGTTTCAGAGGATTAATTTATTATCATCATGGCAGGAGCACTGCAGATGTATTCACACATATAAGCCTATGGAGACATCCTTATTCAAACCACCACAGAGACCAACCTAGGATAACACGAGTGAGTCCCACCACACCCTCGATGCAGTGCCATCTACCCTCTCCACATGCTGCCCAAACCCTTTAGTTTGAGACCTGACTTCACCAGTCTTCCTCTGCATAAGTATGCTGCTCACTCATTGACTTTCCATCTGTCATGATAGCCATAAACGCTTGAACCACTGAGTGAATCTGAAAAAGTTGGAGTATGAAGTTAGCCACTTCGGAGGCCTACAGGCATCAAGAAACATGTCCACATTTATGTTTCCAGCTGGCTTTAGCTGTGACAAAGAGGGTTTGAGTGCATCTGACGTAGTGGGAAATGCAAGGTGCTTTTGTCTCATAAACAGTACTTCATAGATGCACCCACACAACCAATCATAGGTGCTCTGGGAGTATATGCAGGGCATATTAGAGCCAATGACTTGTAGCAGTCTGGGTACTGATGCTTGGTGATCATTTGGACTTTTGTAATAGACACTCAGTTTAACAGTGAATTATTCCAGAAGCTAGTGAGGCGGCCGCCACTGCCACAGCTCCTCCACCCCTCCTCCTGCTCCCCCCTCCTCCTCCTCGTCCTCCTCCTCCTCTTCCTCTTCCTTCTTCTATATAAAAGTACAATGCCGAGACTGGGGAGATGGCTCAGTGGAAAAAACACTTGCTGTGTACGCCCAAGGACCTGACTTCAGAGCCCGGAACCCACATAAAGCCAGAGGCATCTATCATCTAAGTATTCGAGTGGAGAGATGAGAGGCAAAGGCAGAGTGTCCAGAATCCTGAGAATCTGGTGTATGCAGTGTACACACACACACACATACATACACACACACACACACACACACACACACACTCCTCACAGTCTGATGGTGGACCTGGACTGTTCTCATTGGTAATGTTCCTTCCATAACAATTAACCCAGCGCACATGGGCTGATGGTGCATCACCACATTCCAGGATGGGTAGAAGTGGAAAAAAGGAATGTGATTCAGGATCAGAGCTCAGAACAACACATCCATGCCCAGAGAACCATCCTCAGTGTGGTAATTTTGTCTTAATGATTTCTTAAAGGCTAGAGGTAGAAATGGCATAATCATGTGTGTATCTCTTTGCCCAGTATCTCAATATCAGGCTGTAACTGACTGTAAGAGAAGTAGACAATGTCTCTTAAATATTTCATATTTATTTCATATGTATGTATGTACTATGTACATGCAGTGACCTCAGAGGCTAGAAGAAGGTATTAAATCCCCTGGAACTGCATTTATAGATGGTGTGAGCCACTATGTGGGTTCTGGGAACTCAACTCAGGTCCTCTGCAAGAACCAGCAGGTGCTCTTCAGGGTTGTGTCTGCTCCAACCCCCATAAGTTTTATGTTTGTTCCGTATGATCACAGGCCCAGCTAAAATCTGGGGATCAGTTGCTATGAGAACCAGAAGAGAGATTGGACACAATAGACATCCCACAGTATATTACCCTCCAGGAACCTGGAACCTGGCAGGAAAGAAGAGGATACTATCCAATTTAACATCTTATCTACAGATAAGTTCAGAGGGTGAAGGACTTTGGAGACTGTAACCAGTGGAAGAGCTAGCTGTCTATCACAGAGAAACGTGGTTTCAATGTTTATTCAAGAGCTCAGTGTGAAGCTGAGGTCAATATCTCTTGGGCTTCAGGGACACAGGACTGAGCAAGGGTCCTGTCCATCATTTATTAAAGAGGAGCGAATGATTGAAGTTCTTCAGATGTCCCCAAAAGATTTCTAGCCTGTGTTTAGCCTACATGCTACTGCAAAGGGACATTGGCAATGACATGAAGCTGGCTGTAAGATAGGAAAACTCTGGATTATCTACTGAGGCCATGAGCAGAAGAAATAGGAAACAAGGTACGGAACATTGGAAGGCCTTGGCAGGGCCATAAGCCAGTAGTGTGGCCTCTAGCAGCTGAGATGTCTCCTGGAACACAGCTAGTAATAATACAGACTTCAGTCCTAGAAGCATCTGGAACTGGCTTCATTTAATGGCGAGGTACCTGGGAGCATCTTCCTCCAAGACTCTAGAGAGAAACATGGATGTTCCCTTTTCAGCTGAGGGAGAATTGGCTCATTGAATCACTGAGGTGTTTTCTGACAGAGTCCTATGTGCTGGGTTTCAGGAATGAGCAAGACAGGGCCCATATGAGAATTCAAGCAAAAAAGTAATGCTGTGGGATATTGCTTTTATATATTGCTGTAAAGATTTGTCACTCATACTGGTTTCATAAAATGCTGACTGATCAGTAGCCAGGCAGAATGTATATGCAGGACAACCAGACTAGCAGAATTCTGGAAAGAGGAAAGGCAGAGATGCAGTTGGTTGCCAGCCAGAAACAAAGGAAGCAAGATGAGAATGCTACACTGAGCAAAGTTATCAAACCTCTTGGCTAAATATAGATGAGAATTATGGGTTAATTTAAATGCAAGAGATAGTAATAAGCCTGAACTACTGGTCCAAGATTTAATATTAAGCCTCTGAGTCAATTATTTGGGAAGCGACTGCTTGTTGTTGGTTTTGTTTGTGAGAAAAGACACACACTCGCACTACCAAGGCCACATGAGGATTTATTTAAGAGAGTTCCCAGGCAGGTACAGAAACAGGAAAGCAGGACAGAAGGAGAGGAGAAGAGAGCGACCAAAACATGGCACCTCTTTTTTTTTTTTTTAAACCCTAGAATGTTTATTACAAAGGTAAATCCTGGTCCTTGAGATGGGCTTAACGGTAGGATTTCTGGTATCAAGCACGGGCACCAGGACCTCCAAACTTCTTGGATTCACAACGACGAGGATCAGCTACAAGCAGGGTCCTATCATACTGGATAAGAATATCTTTGATCTCCTTCTTAGAGGCCTCATCCACATATTTTTGGTAATTAGCCACCAGAGCTTTCGAGATGGACTGCCGGATAGCATAAATTTGGGCCACATTTTTAAGAGAAGGGGTGTGCACGGGTTTACGTTTAGGGCGTGCCTCCATATGAGTCCAGGGAGGTGCTTCTGTATGCAGTGCTGCATTGGGTTTACGCAGCCACACCCAGGAGTATGGCTCTGTACTAGGTGCATCCCACAGGAGTCATGTTGGCTCAACCACATGGAGTGCCAGGAATACTTACACTGGTTATTTGAGAGTTTCTGGCTGGGGCAGAGAAATTTCCAACTGCAAAGTAACTGTGGATGGAGAGTGCTGAACTGCCATTTCTGGATATATAATAAGATACCCAGTCTCAGAAAATACTTAAACAAAAGAAGTTTCTTGACTTTCAGGGTGGATGTTTCCAGGGCATGGTACCACAGTAAGGCATATGGTGGCAGAAATGCATTTGAGAATGGGGACCTGGTAAGACCAGGGAGGATCCATGCTTTACCTTACTCTCATAAGCATGGACCAGGACTCTCTGAAATTTGCATTGATTCCTCCCAAGGGACACACTCTAGTGACTCAGGTACTTGCCATGGGGCCCCACCTACTGAAGGTTCTGCCGACTCCCAGCATCTCCCTGGGTACTTGGAGGGCCACACTCATCTGTATCTCAGTCATGGTTCTGTTCTTTCAGTCTGTGTCAATGGTGCTTCCAGGCCCTCACTGCAGCAGGAAGAGCAGTTGGGAATCTGGCCTGTCACAATGACTTCCGTCCATGCTCCAGAGAGAGTCTGAGCATCACTGAGTTAGAGGGCTCTACAGCAGTCCTCAATCTACTTGGGGGCCTCGTAGGGAGGTCACTGAGAAACTTAGCCACTGGAGATAAAGAAGGTAACCCTAGACAGCAAGTTACCCCAAACTAAAGTGTTGGTCACCCCACGGTAGTCTCGTGGCATCAACACTCAAGACGTGGGACCTGAGACCCAACAGAGTGGAAGTTCAGAGAAGAGGAGGGGACCAGAGTGACACTCTGGCTCTGGTCAATACGGCACTTCGTATCCTTCTCTGAGCCTTAGTTTTTTGAGATGTGAAGGCAGGGAAGGAGGGATGATGAGCTTCAAGGTATCCTTGACCTTTTATGCTCCCATGTGAGAGAATTCTTCACCTGCACCATCAACCATCATCTGTGCTTGCTATGTACACATCTGTACCTGGAATCCAACCTTTTCCTTCTTGGAAACTGCCAAACTGAGACTCACACAGGCCCCTCAGCCAGTCCACAGGGAGGGCTGTCTGGCTCGGTGGAGAGGGGCCTATGTACAGATTTGTGTTGCGTTTTCTGCCTTAAATCATTTTGGAAATTGGCTTTGGGTGAAAGTTTGATGGGTGAGTGTGTTTTTCTATTGGAAAAATAAGCATAGAAACTCCCCGAGACTACCCTGCAGCAGTCATGGGGGACCGGAGGGTAAATGTAGCCTAACATATCACCTGAGCTGCTGGCCCCAATCAGCAGCACAAGGAGCCACTGTCTGCCTTTAGGGGTGGCAAGACAGCCATGCTTTAGCCTGGAGAGTCCTTGGCCTGTCTCCATGGGGCCAGCAAGGCTAGAGGCAGCTTACCACTTCCCTAGCTCTGCTCCCACTTGAAGGCTTCTGAAGGCAAAGCTCAGGGTGTACAGAGGGCTTGACTTAATCCACCAGCCTGGTGATGTGAAGGTTTCAAGTGAGTAGGATTGAAAGCTTGCCTAGTAACCATGGGGACTTGAGTTCAGTCCCCAGAATCCAGGCAAAAAGCTGGGAAGGGTGATGTGCACTTCCAACACTATGGAAGCAGAAATAAGTGTGTCATTGGTTATCCTTGACTACCCAGCTTAACTCTACTTCACAAGTTCCAGGCCAATGAGAGACTCTGCCTCAAAAACAGTGTCTGAGGAATGAATGATACCTGAGTTTCAACACTGGACTTCACTTGCATGTGCACACTCAGAAACATACACAAGCACACACACAACTATGAAATGGGAACAAGACAAAGCATCCATTTCGGTAGGATGTGAGGAAGGGAAGAATAAGCAAAGACATTTCCAGAAGATGTACTACCATAATCCATGGAGAATATGTAAAGGCACATGTCACCTCTCCACTCACTAAAGGGAAAACACAACATGACAGGGCTTATCTATAAGAGTGGAAGCAAAGTACAGCATTTCCCGAGTGTGCCTATCCAAGATGGGTGAGGTATGGAGTGTGCTGTCACATTGTATTAAAGTTTAACGTGTAAAATATCCCCCATGGGTTCATGTGCATGAATGCTTAGCTTCCAGCTATTCAGGAAAGTTGTAAAACCTTTGAGAAGTGGGACTTCTCAAAGAACAAGTGGACTTCTGAGGGCCTGGCATTGGCCATTATACGCTCTTTCTTGTGTCTGTGTCCTGGTCTCCTGAGATGTGAGCAAGCAGTCGCTGCTGCTACAGCTGTGAGCTGTACTGTCCATGATAAACCATGCCCGAGAAAAACATCAGCCAAAGTAAGTCTTTGCTCCTTAAGTTGCTTCTTCTGTATTTGATCACAGCAACATACAGGGTAAGCTTTGGGGACAGGAGTGTTAACACCACCACCAGGATTAACCGTGGAGACATTTGCCTGAATAGAGAGGTGAAATTTCCACCAGAGGCTTGCTTGGCTAGTGATGGCCATCATGTACTGGAGCACAAGGCAGCCATTGAAAATGCTAGTAACATTGCCTTTTTTGTTGTTATTACTTAGAAAGATATCTTTATCATATTACTTGAAGGTGGGGGAAAGAAAAAAACCCAACAAGTTACAAAACAGCACAGGACGATGTTCCCATTTATGCAAAATTGCTCCCACAATGGGGCATGTGTGTGCCCACACAGTGAGACACCAGAGTAGTGGCGGCCAATGTTACCCTAGGAGGAAAGAAACAGAGGGATTTTAATTTCCATCTTTATGCTTTCCTGTGCGGTTTGAGTTCTTTACAATGATCATGCATCATTTTTATAATCAGAAAAAGTACAATAAAAACCATTTCCATTTTAAAAAGGGAACAAACTCAATGAAGCGTGAACAGCACCATTTGCTGCCGGCTCTTGCCGGGCCTGGTAGGAGATGAGCCTGAAGGGCCATTTATTGCTCAAGGGTAGGTTATGCCTCACACCTCCTTGTGACTGCACATGAGCCCTCTGCCTTACCTTTCTCCCAAGATCAAGCCCATACAGAAAAACAGGACTCCCTGGCCCCTGGGGTGTGGGATGTAGAGCAGACTGTGAAGTGAAAGTGGGGCTCAGACCACTGATGGGCACAGAACACAAATACCTTGAGACCAAGACCTCTGAAAGCAGCCCAGTCAGTGGGCTTGGGAAACCATGCTCTTTCCATCAGTCAGGATGTGGGATGCCTCTTTTTAGGTGTCTCAGAAACCCTGAGTTGGTCCACATATAAGTTAGCATGTGGGGACTGAAGTCTGAACATATTGTCACAAGGGCCAGCTGATGCCACTGTCATTAGCATGGGTCATGTCTCTTCATGTCTAGGACTTTTGGACTCTAGCTAAAAGAGTGGTCAAGTGGTGAGCCCAATGTGTGACCAGAAAGCTACAATGAAGAAGAGGAGGAGGAGGAGGAGGAGGAGGAGGAGGAGGAGGAGGAGGAGGAGGAAGAAGAAGAAGAAGAAGAAGAAGAAGAAGAAGAAGAAGAAGAAGAAACAGAAGGCAGAAAATGAAGGTGCAGGACCAGTGCATCTTAGAACATCCTGCTAGAAAGCAGACCCCAGTGTGAGCCCATCACCATGAGGTTCTGGTTCTCTGGGAGAGACAAGGAAATCCAGAAGCACTTTCTGTTTACTGAGCCCTACTGTGTATCACACAGGTTCTCTCTATTTGGACCTCACAGCAACCTGAAAGGGTGGATCAGTCTCTTTCAGTTCACAGCTGAACATCAAGACCACAGAAATGTCTGACACCTCAAGTCACATGGCAAGCACAAGCCAGAGCATAACCCAGAATCCACACTCCAGAGTCCTAGAAGCAAAGACTAGAAAACCACTCCCATGATCCTCGGGCACTCACCTAAACGCAATGTATGATGGGTCCCCACAAGCTCCCAAAGCGTGCATATCTCCATGCCCAACAGGGTTCTAGGTACTTCTTCACTCATTCAATTTCAACTTGGATTCATCTCTCTGGCAGTATCAGCTCCCAATGCTACTGTGAATCTGTGCCAAAGAGAGCTTCTCACATCTCCAGGGTAATCCATGTCCACAAGTATCCATGGGCAAGTTTATAAAGCTCAGCTTATTCATCCAGAGGGAAGGGAGCCAATAGTCTTAAACATATTTTTCTGGCTCCCACCCCAGCCACATGTTAGATGAAAGGACCCACATCTGGTGCCTCTGTGTTCAGAGTGCCAGGCTCGACACCCACAAATGTTGAGTAGAACCCTGAAAACTGGAAGTCTTTCACAAATGGAAAACCCACACATCTTCCAATGGCCACATTAGTTCACAGCCTGTTAGACAAACATGAGAAGGGAGGCACAGGAAGCCGATCCGGAACTGGAATGTGCTTCTTGGCCCTGCCCAAAGGCCATGTCTCTCATGGAAACATGACTGCCCTTCCAGCCCTTGCTGCCTCCCATCAACCTAGTCCTTCACTTTGAACACTTGCTGGGTTATAATCTACACTCAGAGCCCCCGGCTCACTATTCCACACTCAAACCTGTGTGGAAAGACCGTTGTCGGGCTCCTGTTGGATGAGAAAATCAAGGCTATGAGGGGTATTGTGCTCTCTCTCTCTCTCTCTCTCTCTCTCTCTCTCTCTCCTCCCCACTCCCACCTCATGCTCCCAGCTACAATGTCATGAACTCCAGGTGGTCCCCATGTATAAGACACCATGAAGTATGCATCTAGTTTATAGTTTAAGAAGTTTAAATATCCTCTGCCAGAGGTTGGCTCATCTAGACCAGTCAGCAATATGCAAATACTCACTGAAACACAAGGATGAACTTGAAGGACATCATGTATAATGGGATGAATATAGAGTATATACTGAGCAACTCAATGCATATAAGATGTTCAGATTGACAAATTTCAGAGAGGGAGAGGTAACACTAGGCTCCTGGGATCTAGATTGGCCTGGGCTACAATCAGGAGGCTATTTCATGGGAGCAGCCTCCAGCTGAAGTGCAGTGCCAAGAACTGTTAATGTCCAGGCTCTTGGGATCCCATATGAAATAAAATGGCATAGAAGTGCATGTACACAGAGAGAGAGAGAGAGAGAGAGAGAGAGAGAGAGAGAGAGAGAGAGAGAGAGAGGGAAGGACGGACGGACGGAGAGAAAGAGATCTCTGCAACCTACAGGCAGAGTAATGATTCATGTGAAGGAAGTCTAGTTCAGTACAACTCAATAGCTAATGTTGGTTCAAACTTGTAGAGTCTGACACTGGACAGTTAATTGTGGGCTTATTACTTACTTAGGTACAGTCCAATTTGGAAAAAAAAAATTCTGCTGTAACACAATCAACTGTACACAGGAGACATAATTACCTTGAGATTCTTCTCCAAGTACATGTCATTTTTTTTCAGTGAAGACAAGTTCTAAAGATAGACCACATGTGTTTTTAAGGGTCTAGGGAAAGATCTGATGTGATCTCGGTCATACAGAGAATGTAGAGGTCATCTGGGCTATTAGCCACCTTATGTCCTGGTTTGTGGGATCTTGGGGGAGCACCCACAGTACAGATAATGCAAAGGTTACCTAGACTATTAGCCCACTCTGATCCTTCTTGTGGGAGCTTGGTATGGCCTACAGATAGCACAGATCACCAATCAATTGGCACCTCCATTTCCAGGCTTCTAGGTAGAAAAACATGTTATTCATCTCTCTCATTGAAGGGGCAATCTGCGTATTTAACATTTCCGGTATCCCTAGTGCTTATTTATGAACAAAAAGACCATAGTGCTCCCAACACACACACACACACACACACACACACACACACACACACACACACACACACACCTGGGGAGATATAGCTCTAGTTGGATTCCCACGGCATTTTCTCAGCTTTGACAAGACAAATGGTTGTGTAAGACATCAACATCTAGGAAGTTGTGCAAGGCTTCATGGAAACTCTGTGACTTTAGTAATTCGTTGTGATTCTAAAAATTATTTCTAAGTCAAAATAAGTTAAATGTATGTCCTGGGGCCAGTGAAACGGCTCTGTGGGTAAAGGTGTTTGTCATCAAGCCGGACACCCTGAGTTCAATGCCTGAACTCTCCATAGTGTGATAAGAGAACCGGCCCATGAAAGATGTCCTCTGACCTACACATGCTCACTGTGGCATGTACATACTAAGTAAATACATGCTTGTATGTATGCAACAGTATGTTCAGAATGCAACCAAATCTCATTGAACTCTTCTTAGTACCATGAAGATATATACTTTTGCAGACATGTCCAACCTGGGATTTACAGGTTACATGCACCCCAGGATAGCTACAAGTTAAACAAGCTCATAAACTGTCTTAGAATATTGAAGTTTTGTGATTTTTTTAATGATTTGATTGTATGGTTCTTGATTATAGATTTCATAGATGATGGTGCCACATTGCCATGGGAGCAGCCTCCAGCTGAAGTGCAGTGCTTAGAACTGTTAATGTCCAGGCTCTTGGGATCCCATATGAAATAAAATGGCATAGAAGTGCATGTACACACACACACACACACACACACACACAGAGAGAGAGAGAGAGAGAGAGGCAGGGCATATCCATTAGCATTTCAGAGGCCACAAAGACCACTGGCCATAGCCAAGGTCAACAGGGCTCATATAGTCTGCCTACTGGCTGCCCCTTATGCCTCCTCACAAGGCTGCCACCTCCCAGACCTTCCTGTGGGGCACATAGACCCTTCCCACCTCTGTATGGCCTCCTCCTCTTCTTCCTCCTCCATTCCCACTGGGCTTCGCTCAGGTGATCTCTCTTCAGAGAGACCTTTCTCAGCTTCTGACCTCAAAGATCATTCAAAGAGTAGATATGACAGATATGTGAATATATACATTAGCCATAGCTCATCAGATCTAACACTTCAAGCCAATTGAGCAGTTTACCATATGAATTATGCCAGGTTGAAATTCAACAACACACAGTTAACAACCTCATGTTATTGATGTTAGTTACCCCACTTCCTTTGATGGTTAGTGCTTTCAGCTTCATAGAACCTAGAATTATCTGATTTTAGAGATGAGCCTCAGAGAATGCCTATGGTAGATTATCTAGGAGTTGAGGTGAGGCAATCCCTCTGAATGGAATCCTGGACTATAACAAGTGAAGAAGGAGACCCTAAGCAGTGAGCCACAGCTGATGGCAGATTGGACCTTGAGCAGTCAATATACTTTTGTCATAATATTTTGTCACAGCAATAGGAAAAGACATTTCCTTAATTTTTTTTTTTAGTCTAGGTCTCCTATAACCTAGCCTTGGGATTCTGATCTTCCTGCCTCCTACTTCCAAAGTGATGGATTACAGGCGTGTACCACCACACTCAGTTGATGTGACTCTAAGCATGAAACCTAGGACTTCATGCATGCCAACATTCCACCAATCCTGCTTCTGCCCAGCCTCCAGCCTCACCTGATTGACATTTGGCATGATTCACGTCATCCTTTTTTGTTTGGGTTTGCTTTTTAAGATAAGAAAAATCAAAGAGACTCAGGTGACTGGAGAAGGCAGGAGGAGTCGCAACACGGATATGGAACCCTCCCCAAGTTCCTGATGCCTCAGAAGGTGTGTCCATGGCTAGAATAGGCTCTGATTTAGGTCTGAGCAATACCACACTTAGGAAGAATGATAAGACCGGGAGTGGGATGGAAAGGCCATCACTCAAGGGATGGGTCTGAGTGGGTGCAGGAGAAGGGACTTGGTAGCAAAGATCTATAGTCCAAGAAATCCAGAAACTAAACCAGGAGAATTGATACATAGTAAGTAGCAGACCATCCTGAGCTACTGAGAAAGACTCTGCGTCTAACAAACAACAGCAGAAAAGAAAAAGGAAGGAAGGGAGGGAGGGAGGGAGGGAGGGAGGGTGGATGGAAGGAAGGAAGGACAGATGGATGGAAGGACAGACGGAAACGAACCCTGCAGATGTGAAAGGAAGGGTAAGAAACAAACACATTAAAATCCATCTTTAAGGGCAGAGCCAGAGGGATTTGCTGGCAGCCTCCATGATGTCACTTAGGAGGAGAGTGCTTAGTGGTATGACAAGGTCCTTGTGTTCAATTCTCAGCAACCACCACTCAAAAAAATGTATCTCTAGAAAAGAGAAGAACCAACTCTGTTAAAGGTCACTGGCAGGAACAGCACACAGGCCTGGTCTGTGGTAGTGTGGGGGCCCCTGTGAGCTCACAGAGCATCACCCTTGGGAAGGAGATGGGGGAGACCGAACAGGGTCAGAGAAAGGCTAACTCTTTGGAGAGAAGCAATAATAGAGTAGCCAGAGAGACACAGGATCGAGATTGGAGAGAATTCTCCTTTAAAATGATAGAAATAACAGCAAGTTCCAAGTATGCCGGGAGAGGGATGCAGCTGGGAGGGTTGGGATGGAGAGGAATGAGCAAGGAGGGGGATGGGTTTGTGCCTCGAGAGGCTGCTGAAGCCAGGAACACAGACTGGGTAAGAAATTGCATTTCCTAAAAACATCCACTTGTCTTCGGCACTGAAGTGTGTTCCAACAGCTGCGGATTTGAGCATAAGGAACACTTGGTGAATATTTGTTGATGGATTGATTTTCAACAACGACTCCCACTGACCGTGAACGCGCTGAGGGTCGTTGATAATTGGGGATGCGTCTTTGTATCCACCATGTGAGCCAGAGTCCAGGAAATTCACTCACCCTCCAGTATGCTCTACCTAGCCTACAGCCCAGCCTCCACCTCAATTAGCACCTCAGAATTGGTGAGTTCTGAATTAATGAGATTTCTCTGTGCTCACAGCTCAAGATTAAAATCGATGCTGTACCCAAATGAGAGTCAATGAAAAATAGTTGGGCATGGTAGAAAGTAACTTCAAGGCCTGCTGGGCCTCTGTCTTTCTGAACATTGCTCAATTCTGGCCCACCGTGAAACTTTGCAATCCACACAGCCAGTGCCTTCCTCTCTGTTCTGGAGGGAAGGTGGGGAGGGGCACACACACAAGGACTGAGCCCACTGTTGTCAAAACCGGAATTCTTCTTAATAAGTTTATCAGACAAAAAGTTTTGCCGCTGCCTTGGGGCTTCACAGCTACCCCTGCACAGCCACTCAGACATCTGGGAAATGGCAAAGAGTAGATCACAGAAACACCCCCCCACTCTCTCCCCCTCCCCCTCCCCCCTCCTCTTTAACACATGACTTCAGTGCTTTGTCCAGACCCTCAAACCCTAAACCACACCCCTGCCTCAGGCTCCTAAAATTCAAATATGACAGATGTGTAGCCCATATCTGACTCAGGTCCACATTTCTATCAAGCCCTTGGGTGCGACCATCACAGATCCAAGCTCCGTTCTAAGGAACAAGAGCTTTGGGACATTGTTTTGCAAGCAGCAGAAATGAGACCTTTGAAATGGCCTTTTTTTTTTCTTTTAAAAAATGTCACATACCACAACAAGGCACTGCCAGGGCTGGGAAAGGCCAGAGCTTCACAGCTCCTAGCAGGGACCTTGGCTCCTTTGTATTTCTCTGATCTTGCAGCCATAGCATGTAGACCCTGTGCTCCAGGTTGTCTCAGCCACAAGACAGCTAATGCCACCACAGCCAGTCAGCTCCAGCCAAAAGCAAGAGCCTTCTCTGCTTTAAGCGCCTGTGCATGTGTATATGTGTACACATTCAAGTGTGTGTGTGTGTGTGTGTGTGTGTGTGTGTGTGTGTGTGTGTGTGTGCAAACATGAATACATTTGTGTGGTATACCTGTAGAGACCTGAGGTCAACATTGAGTGTCTTTTCCACTGGTCTTCACTTTTATAGCTCTTCTGGTATATGTACATGCTGTACTGTGTATTCACATGTATGTTATGTTGTAGGTGGAAGGGTTCGTGTACTTGTTAATGTGGATTCATGAATGTAGAAGCGAGTGTGGAGGCAAAGGCCAACTTCAGGAGTCTTTCTCAGTTGCTTCCCATTTTGATAAGACAGAATCTCCACTGACTCTGGAATGAAGTTCTCTGATGAAGCTAGGCTGGCCGGTGGCGTCTGGGGCTCTCCTGTGTTTGACCTCCCAATGCTGGGAGACTTTCTACATTGATCCTTAGGATCTGAACTCACGTCTATATGATTGTACAGCAACCTCTTTGTCCACTGAACCATCAGTTCACTCCCCTTGAGCCTCTTTTTAGTTTTGTTTTTGATGTTTGTTTGGCTGAGCGCCTTTCTTAGAGCCCTCAGCAAACCTCATCGTGAGTCTCACAGGCCAGACCCAGCACACATCAAAGAAGCGAGATGGCCAGGACTGAGCATCAGTCAGTTTATGCCTGGCTGGGGATGACAGCTTCTCTCCTCTATATGTCCAGTGTGGAAGAGGCCAACCATCCAGCTAATCTCACTGGACAAGAGCCCTCTGTTCCACAGTAAGTGTCTCACAGGACCTCTTCTAGTGGAAGAGGCTGAGGATCACAGAGTTATGATGTGGCCAGAGCCGTGTCTTCTTATCAAGTTGGTGTCTCCTTGTGGGACCTTTTTCTTGTCAGAATGTGAAAACCAGGGCCTGACATAGATGTTCCTGGACATGTTGTGCATAAGGAGGCATTGAGCTCACCAAGAAGCCCACTTAGGTATACCCATAATCCCCGACCAGATGCTCAAAATCAATAAAAGCCAGACCCACAGCTAATCATGGTTACAAAACCCAAATTATCAGAGAGCTAACCCTGGACAGATGGTGAGTTGGGTACACAAAAACAAACCCTGCGTGGCATTGGGGGATGTTGCCAAGGGACAAGAGAGGCAATGATTTTATTCAAAATCAAAATCTGTACACAGTTGTGCTTCCAGCCAGCATACCCTAACATGAGGCCAGACAAGGCTACCAACATAGCAGCCACTTTTCTTTACCAGTGGGGCCTGAAGAATGACCCTAAAGACAGGAGTAAAAGAACACAAAGAGCTGTCTTCACACACACACACACACACACACACACACACACACACACACACACCCGCCTCGAACCTTGGGAATGAAGCAGCCTTAGCAGGAACATTTATTTCCCCTCAGCCTCCAGAGAATCACCTGATGTTGCCACCAACACAGATTATTTTGCATCAGGCTCCTCATCCCCTCCACTCTCAACACCTGAACCAACATCACTGACCTTCACAGGGGATGGCGAATGTCTGGCAGGAAGGGACCTGTGTTGCCTGCTTGTGTCCTGGCTCAGCTAGTTATCAGTCAAAATTTCAATATTCCCTTACCTGGCACCTACTTCAAACATGTTCTGCAGGCCTTCCAGACTGGTTTGTGTTCAGTGGAAGAAATCAGAGGAGAATCCTGCCACTAAGACACAAGGAAGGCCAGGTTTCCTGAACCTTGTGAGCAGTGCAGGGAAATCTCAGGCTCCCAGGAATTCACAGAGGCCCACACCTTCCCACCAGTGACCTTCACACCAGTGTGACCTTCACACCAGTGGCCTTCACACCAGTGTGACCTTCACACCAGTGGCCTTCACACCAGTGGCCTTCACACCAGTGTGACCTTCACGCCAGTGGCCTTCACACCAGTGGGTGACCGACCAGGAAGTCTGTGTCACTTTTACACTGGCCTCCTTGGTCCTTTTTTCTCCTTGTGCAGGTCAAATACTTGCCTTGACCACCCTGCCTTCCCCAAATCATGCCTCCTGGTTCTTCCTTTGCTGTGGGCTCATTGGCCTCAGGACCATTTCTCCAGGCCTTGTGTAGAGCTTCCTCCTGCAGCCCCATAAACTTCTCAGCCAAGGTTTCAAAGAAGACAGGATGTTCACGGTTGCAGTTTGTCCCTGCATATACACGGGTATTTTCCCACCATTTATTTGCTGTGCATAATATTTCCATGCACAACTAGTGATTTTTCACGTACAAACTGATGCCCAAAATTTTTTCTTCCCTCTTCTTTCATTAAACCTGACATCTGGCCCTCTATGTGAAGGTGCCATTCTGAAGGAGGCAGTGAGGTACAGATGAAGGAGACACAGCCTCAGGAACAGAGTTTAGCCCTCAAGCTCCAGAAACTTTGTGGAGACTCTGGGCAGACTCAACTCTCCCTGCTACTCAGTTTCCTCCTTGACAAAGTGGAGAACTCAGTTACTCTACCTTACCCTCCTTGCTTGCCCATCAGGGAAAAGAACAGGAACTCAGAGCAGCATTGAAACTCAGAAACTCTGACATCAAACCTTGAGCTACAGAAACATGGCACCATCAAGCCTCTCTCAGAAGATTCTGGATCAGGTCGGGTCTGACTTCAATGACTCTAGAGAGTTGGACAGAGTGGCTATGACAGTAAATAAAATTTATGGCAAACAAAGGTCTGAAACCCATTGCAGGTCAAAGGTTGGCCAGGTTTGCTGTACATGCCCCACCCCCACCCCAGCATCCATATTTAAAGACCATGAGGCTTGCAGCAGATGGCTAGGGAGTGGTCTCACTTCCACATGTACAGAGCTGGTTGACTTGGGAGCTGAGTGCTGCCCCGGTGCCTCCTTTCCTCTCTAAGCCTCGGTTTCCCCTCCTGCCAAAGGAGCAGGAGCAGGGGATGGAAGGCTGTGAGCTGTCTGATAGCTGAGCAAGCTCTGACCCTTGGAGTGAAATTTGGATAATGTCAAACTACAACTCTTAGAGAAAACACTTGGAGACCATGCTTCCTGCGGCTTCCTGGCTGTGCAGATTTTCTCCTACTGTGGGATGGGCCATGAGGGAAGTGCTTCCTGGAGCTTACTTTCCAGCTCCCAGTTCAGATGATACCTGCTTCTGATAGGCCATCAAGGATGTGAAGGCAAGATGTTGGGGAAAGGCTTTATAAAGTTAATCCTCCTCTTTATTTATTTTTTTATAGTCCTTTGCCTTCCCAGATTTCAATTTGCAACCCTGTTGTCAAGGCAACACTGGATTTCTCTCTTTGCACTCCAATGTCTCAATGGAAGTATCCATGGCAACAAGAATACCTTGTGCTTTCAAAGTCCGTGACCTCCCAAAGCTTCAGGACTTGTAGAGGTTACATTATGTTTAGACAACTTTTAACACAGCAATTGTGCCTGCTCAGGGCCCAATAACCCTAATGAGTGATATCTGTAATAGTTAGCTCTTGCTGAGTAACAAATAACCGCCAAATTTTATAGTTTCGGACAACAAGTATAGCTCTGATGGGTAGCTAAATGGTTCTTCTGGGATCAGCTATGCACACAGGTATAATTCTGGTGAGTCACACATCTTAGTAGAATTCTTAGCTATCTGACTGAGGGCTGAATCAAGACAACCTCACTTAAGATAATGAAGCTTTCTTCCTAAAAAGTTTCCATTCTGAGCAGGCTGTCCCAGGCTCTTCCAGCAAGGCAGAAGTTTCCTGGGAACCCTCAGGGGCATGGAGGGTAGGCAGACAAGCCAAAGTCCTCAGGTATGGAAGTGGCCTGGAGAAACCACATTTTCCAGGCCTTCCAGTCCCAGGCTTGGACAGTAGTGAAGACAGCGGCCACTTTTGGAAGGGACAGGGGATGGAGGGCTGCTGACATCTTTTCAGACATTCTTCCTCATTAGCTTTCATGTTTATGAGGAGAACCGTTGTCATCTGCATGGACCCGAGTTCAGTAGCCATGGAGCAGCCTTGGCAGAGATGAAGCAGGGGCCTCAGATTCTCAACTCTTTCTCTGATCTTCTAGAGATAGCATTCTGGTCTTCCTGTTCTGGGCAGAGCTATCGTTACTTCTATCCATGGAGGCAGAACAATCCATTTGAGCCATAGGCTGAGAACACTGTCCCCCACTCACCCCCAGGGAAAAGAGAAATTTGTCACCAAGAAAAAGGACACAGAGTTCAGACAGCCCCAAACAACAGACAACATCTCCCTATCATTACTGCCATCAGCAGCCAGATATAAAACACAGAAGCCCATGCTGGGTCAGTGACCCTCTTGTTAACAAGAGGAATCAGGCCTTGCTTATGAGGTGGGAACTTTTCTTGTGGTGAAATGCTGAGAATTTTTAGAGTTCTGTCAAAGCAATTTAAAAAACAACAAGTTTTGGATTTGTGAATGTAGCACAGTTGGTAAAGTGCTTGCCAACGACATAAACCAGGTATGCTGACTCTGTAATCCCAGCAATTTGAGGTAAAGGCAGGAAAACCAGAAGTTCAAGGTGATTCTTGGCTACATAGTGTGTTCAAGGCCAGCCTGCGTAATTGTGAACCTATCTTAAAAATAAATATATTATTAAATAAATAAGTACAAATCTGAGACACATCAGCAGTCCCAACCCTAGGCCGAGATAACAAGAAACACCATCTTCTGGACTCTGAAACAGTCTCCTTCCCCAAACTGTGGAGACCTCCTATGTGCTAGAGGGAGCCAAGCTTCACACCATGTGGGATTCACCAGCAGCCCAGTGGTGATATGAAAGCCCTTTCCCACATCACTGGGACCACCCAGTTAACAAGTATTAGCTTCTTGTTATTTATTCAAGATTCTTGAGATGACAAGCAACAGAGATCCAGCCTAGACTGGCCTTTTCTGGTCAATGCTGGATCCCTGGTCTAGGTTCTCAGAAACAAATTTAGATGCATCCAAGTGAGGATGTCAAATGCACCTGAGGCCACATCCCATCCTGCCCCTTCGTTATAAACACAAGAGGTCCCAACCAGTACTCATTAGTGAGATTTCATGGCCTTGGTAGAACATTCTGGGACATTTCCAGTGCTTCAACAACAAAGAGCTGGAGAATGAAGACAATGAGAGAGAAAATGCTTTCATATCAGAGATTTGGGATCATTGTGGGGTTTCTCTGAAGCACTTGAGAACTGATAGGTAGATCATGAGTTCAAGACCAGCCAGGACTACAGAATGGGACCCTGTCTCAAAAAACAATGGCTTTGCAAGAACGAGAATCTGAGTTTGGATCCAAAAGGAAGCACCTGCCTGTCATCCCAGCACAGTGGACAATGACAGAGAAGATCCCAGGGAAGCTGCTGGTCAGTCTAGCCACCAAGTCAGCTTTGGATCCAGTGAGAGACTGTCTCCAAAACTAAAGGGCAACACGCAGTGTCAATTCACCCTGATCTGAGTGGCTCCCCTGGCCATACACACAAACACACACACACACAAACACACACACACACACCAATTTAAAAAAAAAAATTTTCAAAATGATCCTCAGTGCCCTCTCTCTGGCAGGTCAGATTAAGCCAGACACCCTCTTGCACAGCCATGCCCTCAGAGGCAAGCTGAGGGTTAAGCCTCTTCCCCAGGGCAGGATCCACCTGTCTCTTCAGTCTGTACCCTGTCACCCATCATGCCACCCCCTGCTCTCTGTGCGTCAGCAATTGTCTGCCATTTGGCCTTCACAAAGGCAAGTACCATGTCGCCTTTCAGAATAAGCCCAGAGCTCTGCTGCAAAGCCTCTGCATCCAGCTGCTAAAACTCCCTCTCTAATCCCCCATGACTCAACCACTTTAAAATTCCCGCTTTCCACCCACTTCCTGAAATGTCAGGAGCTGCCTGTCACCACATAAGCAAGTCTCTAATCCCCAGTTTGAAAACCTATTTTTTTATTTAAAAAAAAAAAAGGTGATTGTTTTAAAAAGTAGAAGTAGAAGAAGAAGAAGAAAAAAAAAAAAAAGCAGCTCACAATATAAAATGATGACACCCGGGGAGAGCAGACACCAGGAACAGACAAGATACATGAGGCTGTCCACACGTTCTCCTTTATTAGTTTTTAAAGTAACTTGCAAAATGGATCCAGAGGCTCATGAGGATTCATTTCCGTTGTCTCGCTGGTGTGTGAAAAACAGTGGCTCAAAACCGTCACCCCGAGTAACCCAAGGATGGCTTCGCTTCTTATCCGAGACTTAATGAGATGAATCCTTGTCTGGCATGTGCTAATAAAGCAGCTTTTTTTAATGAAATACCCTTTAGATTGGCAGCAAGTTCGATGGTCACGAAGTTTACAAAAAAGCAATATGTCAAAAGTGATTCATCGCCTGCATTTTTAATGCTTTTAGATCATTTCCTAATTCACAAACCTGCTGATTTTCTATGATGAGGCTCCATTTTTGTCTACATTTGATATGAGGAAATTGAAGCCATCAAGAAAATAGGAGGTCCGGTCATCTTGTGGGTCAGGGAGTAGGCGATAGGCTATTTCGGTAAACAATTTGATTTCAGCCTGGTCTAAAGCTTTTTTTTTCTCTCCCTATGTTTTGTCTGCTTTTTGCTGTCTGGTTGGGGGAGGAAGGTTTTTGTTTTTTTCCTTTTTGGAGAGATGTGTTTTTTTCCCTCCTGCCTCCACTTCTCACGTTTTGGGGTGAAGGGTTACACCACCAAACCCTACTGGCTGTTTTGTGACATAGGAGTAACTATGACCCCCTGTATATACTTCCCTGGAACTTGTGAAGTTCTTGGGTGAAACTTAGCTTGAGTATGGTACAAAGCAAGCCTTTGGATGAAGAGAGATGCTGGCCACAGTATTTTCTCCATCTTTTCACCATTTGTCCACACACTGACAGTGACTAAAGAGAGCTAGCTAAATCCTTTGGGGATGGGGCTGAAGCTGCATGAGGCTTTGCCACCTGTCCATTCCAACAGTCATGCGGGGAATAATTTGAGTCTGCAACATCTTTCTGGTTTTACTCAATGGCATCCATAATCCCACACTTGGCAATATGATGACCTTCAGAAAGCCCTTCCTTCCATTTTCCTATTGTGTCTTTTTGACATTTTCCCCACCAAGACAGCTGTCGATGGAACACAAAGAGTGCCATTGACCCCATGAGAGCAGGAAGCTATCTATCACCAGTCCCCTGGAGTTGGCGCAGGGATGGCAGCTTTCAAAGTCTGTCTAAACACAAGCTCAGAAAGTTTCATGCCACATTAGGAAACCAGATGATGACTTACAAGATCCTGGGAAATAAAGCTAGCTCTACATGGCCTGGAGCCACAGCTACTTATGGGCATTTCTCAACAAGCTGGAGAGTCCCAGCTGGGAACCAGAGAGGAAAGCTGGCATCTTGTATGCAAAAAGCAAGGGTGGGAACTTGGAGAGAAGAGGACATCTGGGTATCTGTCCTAATGGCAATACAATCTCAGTTCCCTCCAACAGAAATGTTGCCCCCTCATACCATGATCATCCTCTGTAGAACGTAAGTATTGATCATTCTATGTCAGGTTCCACCGTAAGACCATTTCAGAACATGTGACCAAGTTAGGAACATCTCAGCTTCTGTTATATGCCCCCATACACATACACACTTCTCTGCTAGACTTTAGACAGACTATCCCAAAGCATAAACATACCCACAATCAAGGCTTTCACCATGCTCTGCTTTTAGAAGCTACCCAGGTCCACTCTAACTTCTTCCTATGAGCAAATTAATCCAGAAGATTGAATGTGCACTACCTCTATTCCTAAAAACAAAGACTTGAGGTTTATTGGTTGTCAAGGCAACAATAGCAGTTTTCTCTCTGACTCCTTAACACCTAGATTTATGTTTCCATAGTTACAAGAAATCCCTAGTTCTTCAAGGTACCAAAAATTGATCTACTGAAACTTTCAGAGGTAGGATTATGCCCATCTGCTCCTCACCTTGGGGCTACCCATCCTGAGATCCTTTGTAGCTAGCAGAGGCTTCTCTGGCCCTTGCTAAGTAACTCAGGGGATTCTGAGGGAAGAGAAAATGGAAAGGACCTAGGCTATGGTACTCATTCAAGCTATCTACTGTAATCAGCATGACTACCAAGGAGAATTTTGTAAAAAAAAATAGATTATCCCTCGGAATTTAGGCACAGTTTTGGCCCAGGAACAGATCTCCAGAAACTGTGAGATAGTCCATCAAGACTTCAAGCCCCAACTTCATAACATCCATGCATGAGGCACAGGAGTTTGCCTTCAGGATTCATTCACATGCTCTTAAAGGGTTTCGTTTAAGTCAGTTGACTAGCAAATCATGGCTGTGCCCCTCTGTGTGTACTGAGACTAGAAACCAGACTAGGCAATTGTTGTACAAAACTTTTGGCCCCGGCCAAGCTAATCACACAGAGGCTTATATGAATACATGTTGTTCTGCCTATGGCTCAGGTTTTTTCCTGCTAACACTAGCATCTTAACTCATTTCTATTAATCTGTCTTGCCACATGGCTCATGGCTTACCTGTACTTTTATAATTTGTTTATTGGGTGGCAGTTCACAGCGTCTCTGTCTGACCCCACCCTCCTTTTTTTTATTTATGTTTAGATTAATTTATTTGTTTTTGAAATGTCTCATTACAGGCTAAAACAGTTTTTTAATTAACTAATAATAAAACATATTTACAACATATAAAAAGACATCTGCATCAGGCAATTTATATACCACTGAGCTACATCTCTGGCCCATCTGGTGGTTCTGGTCAAAGTGTGTCACCGGGAGTGGGCAGGGTGATTTCAAAGCCAAGCACCATTTCTGGTTTACTTTCTCGGCTGCCAATTAGATTTCAAACTCAGCTTATTGTTGCAGCCACTATGCATGTCTCTGCTCAGCCGTCATAGACTCTAGCTCTCTGGAACCAAAAGCCCAAATAAACTTTCTCTCCTCTAAGTTGTCTTGGTCATGTCCTTTTTATCATAGAAGTAGAAAAGAAACTGATCAGGACCCATGGATAGAACTCGGGCCATGAATTTTGTCAGCAACTTCCTCTGAGTACCCACTGAGCAATCTCTTCAAATTCCCCCAGCCTCAGGCTATGACGCATCTTCAGCTTAACAACACATCTGGGGAACTCTGTGCCAAATTATGTTGCCTTTCAAGGTGTGGGATAAGATTGAATTAAGTATCCTGTCTCCACATGGGAAGTTGTTGTCTCTGGGCTGAATTGCAGCCCACAATTTGAAGTAGCTGTCTACAGTTGAACACCTGTAAGGAGTAAAAGGCAGGTGTCCAACACCACACAGCTGAATTAAAAATCTTGATGTCAGAGCCTAGAAAACCACTGGCTAGTCCCCAGTATCCTGCATTCAGGGACAAAGATGGTCTTAAAACCTCATAGAGAGATCTATTTGTAGGGAAGTAAGCAGGAAAGAGTCCCCAGGGGGATGAGACCTAGATGAGGCTGGAACAAAGCAAACCAAGATTTTTGTTCACCAGACTGAGAAAGTACAGAAACAAGTCACAATGTCTTTTATTATTTAAAAAACAGTTTTGTTTTCATTTTAACTTTTTATAATAGAAATTATCACATCTAGAGAAACCACTGTGAAAACAACAAAATAACACTCCACGTAGCCTCCATACTGCTTCAGAGATTTTTCAATGTCTTACCAATAATTTTATCTTCACAACTTTCTTTGAAGATTTAAAAAACATTTTAAATTTATTTATTGTTCCTTTACAATTGCATACAATGTGTGCTGATCATTTTCATCCCCTATTACCCTCTCTTTTCCTCATCTCGTTCCTACTGTTCCTCCTCTTCCCCCAGTGAGCCCTCCTTTGTAGTTGCCTTGGTGTGTAAGCCTGTCTTTAGCATTATTCCCATGAACATGGTGAGGATTTACTTACCAATGGCTACACTTTTCTTACCCTGTAGAAAAATGATGCTGTCACCCAGAAGCAAGCATTAATGACTAGTTGGTCCTCCAGGAGGGATGAGGGCCTCGTGTGCTCCTTTCCTACCCAAGAGGGAGTGTTAATGGACTTGATCTTGTTTGTGCAAGTGACCACAGGTGCTGTGAGGCCATGAGTGTGATACCCATGTCATGTCCAGAAGACTGTACACAACACTCTTCACATCTGCCCGCTCTTAAGTCTGTCCTAGAAGACGTGACACATGTGTCCAATTTAGGGATGCATACTCAAACCACAGAGTTTTAAAAATAAATCCCGGGTAGCAAACCAGCTTCTCTATCATTATGCCTGAGCACATCTCCACTCATTGAAGATGCTTACTGTGCAGTCCTAATGCTTTCCCACCTTGAGATAACTGAAAATGGTGGCTGACATCAGGACCCAGCACCTTTCCTCGGGGATGGGAAAAACTTCTTGCTGACATTCACTAGCTTGCTTCAGTTGTGGGTGCAGTTCATACGTGGAATTTCATTGATGTGTCTCTTCTTGTCTCTTAGTCAGAGATCTTTTCCTCCCCACTATTTTTTGTTTATTTGTTTGTTTTTTGGTTTGGGGGGATTTGTTGCTTTTGTTTTTTGTGGTTGTTTTTCATTGTTGTTGTTTTGTTTTGTTTGCTTTGTTTTGATTTCTGCACCATTTACTGAAGAAACTGGCCATGCCCATGTGTCCTTCTAAAGCCCCACATTCTAGACCATGAGAATTGCTTCCTTATGAGACCATTTCCCAGTTCCATTCTTTATCCTATCCCCAGGACTGGTGATAAGTAAGCTTCATAGGCTAAATTAATTCAAGGTTTTTCCCTCCTCAGAAGAATGCAGGTAGTTCTGGGCGTGGTGAGAGTTGACTCCTTGTAACCCCAGCACCCAGGAGGGCTTAAGCTCTACGTCAGCTTGGGCTACACAGCCAGACCCTGACTTGAAAGGAGGAAGGAGGAAGGAAGATAGAGGGGGGAGGGGAGGGAGTGGAGGAGCAGGGAAGAGAAGGGTACCTGTGATGCTCCATGGTGCTGTCGTCATCACACCAGCTAGTACCACACCAGAGTGTGAGCATGTCTACTCTTGGAGCTCAGGGGGGCTCCAGAGCTGTCATTCCGGTGAATCCCACTCAGCGCTCCATTAGCATTGCACTTGATGGTGTGAATCACATCAAAGGAACTTTGCCTGGAGGAGCTAGCTCATTAAAGGCAGTGAGAGCCTGCTACTGCAACTCTGTTGATCCTTTGTCCTGTGTTTTAGTCTTAATCTCCAACACCTTTGTCTTCATAGCAACAGGTCTGACTGCCCTTGTTTGGCATCTCTTGGCACAAGTCATCAGTCACCTCTAGACCTCCAATGCCTTGTCTACAAGCCCATCAGATGCAAAACCTGGGTTACTGAAGGCAGTGTTCTACCCCTACTTCACTCTCAGGCCAAGCCACATACTCTTGACCCTGGGCAGAGGCTGTTCATACACAGCTGATCTCAGAGCCGCTGGGAGGCTGAGGCTCCAAAACATGCAACTTTTCAAGAGAGAAAGAACATCAAGTTATCCCCTCAGCCAACCTCTGTGAGTGCTGGCACTGGACAGCCATGAGCAGATACTGCCCATGCCAGAGGGAAACCCATTCTGATGGTCCTGCAGAATGCCTCTGGGGCTCTTAGCAGGGCTTGGGGGTTTTCAAGATCACCTCACAGTGCAAAGGCCAATGTGGGTGGAGCATTATACAGGTGTCAGCAACAGGAATTCATCTGTCCATATGGAGTGCAGTGCCTACCAATGCCAGAGAGAGTGCTAGATCTCTAGAGCTAGAGTTACAGAGAAACTAACTTCCCAGCTCCAAGAAAATTATCTTAAAGCAATTATTTGGTATAATTTAAGTTACTTACTAAAGACAAAAGTGAATTTGCATGCAAATAAAATGTATATGCTTGTTTATTTTTCATAAGGAATTAAATCTCTATCAGAATACTTGATCCTAAAGGACATAAAACATCTTCAATGTTTCCTACAGTAGACATATTTTGATTTTATAATTGGCAATTTATAATCAGCAATTAAGGTGAACCACACTGCTTTGAGGGAGTATGTAATCTAAAATGAAAGAAGTATATTTAGGACCATTTCAGAAATTGTTGGAAAGTCTGTCCTAATCTGTCCACTGACTGACTTCTTATAAAATTTAAACAGCAATTTTGATGCAATATTTTAACTAATTCCTTGAGAATCTCATTCATTCATACAATGTATTTTGATCATATTTGCCAGTTATTTCTTACCCTAACCCTGCCCATCTTAATACCCCTTTTTTATCAAGTCCAGGCAATGCTGCTCACATCTACATGTTCTTCACATCCCCTGGAGCATGGCTGACCTACCAGGATCTACATCCTTAAAGAAAACTGACCCCTCTTCCTCAGCAAGCATCAACTGTCAATAGCTTCCCTGATTGGGGGAAGGGGGCTTTTTAATTTCTCCTTATTCCATGTTCAGACAACAATATTTAAAATTAAAGACTCTAATGCAACACAATCTGAAGGTAGACTAACTTGGTATATGCTGAGGGGTGATGGGGCAGAAGGTTGTCTTTGTTTTTTGTTATTAAATCACTGCTTCTATAAGAGCAGCAAACGTCATAAGTACTGTTTCAAAAGCGCAGTCATTTTAACATGCCAAAGCCTTGAGGGTGAGAAGTATCAGGCAGCCCATTGGCAGTACAATATGCACAAGTTCTATTCACCAATGCCGTTGTGATGCCTCCTTGCTGCCCCATGGGTGGGAGCAGTCACAAACACCTCAGAATGGAGTGTTGCCACCTTATGTATTAGCTTTTGAATTATCTTTTGGTTGTGTGTCCAGAAGCCTTCTACTGTGAACGAATCATTTGCCACCTTGAGTTCAGTTACACGAGCCCACATAGGCTCAAAGCTTGGATCAAAACGCTTGGGTTCTAAGTAACAAGTCCAAATTACACACTGCAGGGGTGGACTGGACAAGAGGACATGGGACAGCCTGCTCTGACAAAGTGGGGGAAAATGGGTAGTGTCCTGTAAGATCAGAGCTGAGCCACACCGTAACCTTGTTCCTGAGCCTAAAGCTAGTACCCAGATAAGAGCGAGCAAAGCCTAGACTTCCTGGACAAAGGACTTATGTTGAACAAGAAAATAAAGTTTCTATCTTCAAGCCAACTTCAAAATCCAGGAAGAAATTCACTGATAACCAACCTCAGAGGCTAGGGGTCACAGAGAGAACAATGCAGAGTTCTCTGCTTTCTGACCTAGGAAGGGCTCACAGGCACAGGAGCAACCTGCCTGCACAATGCCTGGAGGGCCATAGGAAGGCCAGCCACCACACCTTCCAGGGAGCCAGAGCAGAAACACTCGCTCCTCTACTTGGCTGAGTGTATCCTTCCAAAATTCACATCCTTTCTTGGAAGCTCCGAATATGATCTTAGTTGTTGGGGTGCTAAGCTCAATATGATCCATGTCCTTATAAAAAGGAGAAGGACAGGGATATATGAAGTGAAGGGACACTTGACAATGGAGCATGATCTGGGAGTGATGTAGCTGCATATCATAAACACCAAGGACTGTAGCAGTCTCCAGAACCTGGGAGACAGGACTGGGATGTAGCCCTCCCCACAGGCCCCATCTATATCTATATTCCAGAAGGAAGAGAACATATCTCTGTGTTTTTAAGACCACTGATGTGTGTTAGGGCTCTGGGAAACCAACAGTTCCAGGTTAATAGAACAGTACATCTGACTTTCATAATTTCTCCATAGAGGGAGGTAGCAGCTCACAGTCACCACAGTGTAAACCACCGTGGCTGACTGGTCTTCAGGGAAACTTCTCTAAAAGTGGAAAGTGGTGACTGTCGGTTCAGGGATGCAGCCTGAGCGCAGTTCAAGGGACGGGACAGAAGAAGGAGAATTGAGTGTTCCAGGACAGCCTGTGCTACACATGAGCTCCTTCTTAAAAAAAAAAGAAAGAAAAAATTGCATACAGTTGGCTCTAAGATTCAACCAACTGAAGGTAAGATACTTTTTAAAGTTTTCTTAAATTAAAATTTTATTGTAAGAAATTTATAAATCAAAAAAAAAATTACATAGAGACCTTACCCAGACCCCAAAGTCTCTAGATAGAGTAAATTTTATACAAGTTAGAGTAGCCATTTTGAAGCTGCAGAGCGTCACACTGGATTTTACACCTTCACTTTAATTTTCCTCTCTCTCTCTCTCTCTCTCTCTCTCTCTCTCTCTCTCTCTGTGTGTGTGTGTGTGTGTGTGTGTGTGTGTGTGTCTGTGTCTGTGTCTCCCTCTCTCTCACACACACACACAAAATTGAAAAATCAATGACAGTTAAAACTAGAAAAACAGGTTTATATTCTCCTTCCCCAATGCCAGCATCCTGTACTTGATTCTACCCCTCCCCACCTGGATTGTTTATTTATATGTATAGGTATGTGTATGGTACATGTGTGCTGTTGCTCATGGAGACCAGAGAAGGCATCAGATCCCTTTGAGCCCAAGTTATAGACAATTATAATCTCCCTCCTGTGGGTCCTCGGAATAGAACTTGGGCACTTCTGAAGACTACTGGCTCCATCTCTTCACCCCATGGAGTGCATTTTTAAAATACATGTGTCCTGAATAAAAACAAACTTTTCTTGTCCTAACATGAGCCCCCAGGCAGTAGGACACAGCCATTTACACACTTCTGCTCTGTGTTCAGTGCTATTGACCATCTCAAGGTCATTTAAAGGGAATGGAAGGGCACCTGGAGGTGAAGGGCAAAGGCTATGGGGACTTTAAATATCTTAGAGTTTGGTGTCCACAAACTGTGGAACGTCCCCAAGGAGAAGGCTGCATGTGTTCCTTCCTGCTCTGAACCTCACCTTTCCCTTTTTATGGCTCCATCCAAAATTCCATGACAGACTGAAGCAGGTTTATGAAACACTGGGGGTGGGGGTTGGGGGAGGGAGTTGGGAGTGTGGCTGAGACCTTGGACCTGGTGTCCTTGAGCTCCAGGCCCTCCTGAACATCTACCTTCAGGGCAGTGGGGAGAGGGGTGTCAGGCCCTGCCTTGCTTACATTGTCAAATAGAAAGGAGACAGAAGGTATCTGTGCGCACAGTCCAGGGCCAGCTGAGAGTCTGGTGTGACTCACTCTGGTGGTCCTACAGGAGAGCATGGAAAGGTGTAATGAAAAGAATGACAGACCACGGCAAACAACAGATGTGCAACCATGTAAGAGCATTTGGGTTCCTTGTCTAGATGTCTCAGCCCAGCCCTCTCTTCAACCAAAACAGGAAGATCCTAGAACTCAGATCCCACACATGTACCCATACTTCTGACCTCAAGGCAAATGTGGGGACTTTGGAGTCAGTTCATCAGTGTTTCCTGTGCTGAGTCGTGGGTGAAGGTCAAATAAAGAGTCCTTCTCTTCAGAGTGATGAATGGGAATGGGGTCTTGACTCCTCCATGAACAAATATGTCTCTGAAGCACCTCCATGACCTGTAGATACAAGGTGACTACTTGAGGAAATAGAGGCTGTAGCTGACCACATACTAGTGACTACCTATTGCCTCTTACTTGAAGTTTGACCCTTGTCTCTCATCTCCAAACTATCCCTAAGCTCTAAAAAAACCCTAAGAAAATAAAAATAAGCAGAAAGGAACGGGGAGAATGAGCAACAAATAATAGAAAAGAAACAGTAACAGAGGGTCTGTGAGAAGACCCAGAGAAAGCCTGGGGCCCGGCTGCAACCCACCAAGCAGCTCACCATGGAACTCGGGGCCTCCGACCAAGTCAGAATTTCCAGCTCTGTAAAGAGCCAATCTCTCTGTTAGACCTTTGGCCTGGCCACCCACAGTTCAAATAACATCCACCTTCACCTAGTTGAAAACTAAAGGCTGGGTCAAGGAAGACCGCCAAAGAGACACTGTGCAAGTCACCAGAACATAGGTATCCTTGGGGAAAACCCTGGAGGAGAACATGACATTCCACATGAGTGCTCGCACTGAAAACAATGGAAACTATAAGTGTGTCTTTCTTAGAGACTTCCCAGCCCTGGCAGCCCAGTCACTACCCTCCCAAAACACTTCACTACTTTTTATGTTGCTATTACAGTTCTCACAGTAAATACAAATGCAACCTGTTCAGCTCAGAATGAGTGAGACATTACCCTGCAGAATGTGCTAATAAAGACAGAGATTATTTCTACACAAAGGAAAACCTTCCAAAGGTTATGTTCCCAGCCAAGGTCCTTTCTAGAGGGCAAATAATTGGCAGGTTGGTATTCACTTCCGAACCATGTAGGATAAAGGTTACAGGGACAGTGTCAACAGGAGGGCCTCTAGGGTACCTCTCACATTTTGTGGAGGTGACATATGACCAGTGTCCTGGACACTGTGGAGTGAACAGTGCTGCTAACCTTCAGGCACATGTAAGAGGTTCATGGCATCCTTCCCAGCTGTAACAATATGCTTCTAGACATTGTCCATGTCCTCTAGGAGGCAGGACAGCCCCAGTAGTGACTCTGACCCAAGTAAACTCTGCTATCTGCCAAGGGTCTGACCTTCAGCAAACCCCTTCACTCCATAAAGTCTCACTTTCCCAACAGCTACCCTGCTGCCTCTGAGTTTTCTTTCTTTAATAAAATGTGCGTGTGTGCTTTCTTGTTCATGTACACAGGACCAGAACATATCAAGAGACCCAGCTGGGATTTGAACTGTAACTGGCCTGGGTCAGTATTACTGTGAGTTACCATTGGTTTACATCTACAGGATCACTATATAAACAAAGGCATCAAACACCACATGTGCATGTAGATAGCCACACATTGCCCCACTCTGAAACCTCAACCCCCAGCATATACAAGGTACACGGTGGATGTTTATAGAGTAATTGATTATTATATTGTGAATATCACTTTAAGATTTCTTTTCTTTCCTTTCTTTTCTTTTCCTTTTTAAAAAACCAATATTGAGCTTCTCATGTACAGTGAGGGCTGTCTGAACGAACGCTGACAGCTGCGTGCACAGACCTGACATCTATTGAGGGAGCAGCTCACCCTTTGGCCCTTCTTCTCATAGATCTAAGAACCTTGGCTTTTCCATTTGTTTGACTTTTTATTTGTTGTGAAGACGGAGTAAAAAAAATTGTAAGCTCTTCACATCCTGAACTGGAAATGTGAAGTTCAATATCGGTTTTCTGAAATGAAAAAAAAGACAAGAAATCTCAAAGAGAGATCAGCAACATAAAAATCAGTTATTCCACAAACATCACTCGTGTTTTCTGTGTGCCAGGTCCTGTCATAAGCAGTGAGGTCATAGTGGATCAATAGGAGACATTCACTGCTCTGGGGAAAGGAGTGGGCTTTATTGGTCTGGATAAAGCCTGGACAAATAAACCAGTAGTTGCCTCAAAGTAATTCTGACTTTGGAAAACCACTTGCCTCCGTGGGTACCCATAACTTGATCCTTCAGATTTTTATATCCTGGTTGAATATCTTTAAGGGTCAGGACATGGGATTTAATCCCCCTAAGCCTTCATTTTCTTACTTGCAAAGTTGAGAGCTCATAGTTCTGATAACAGTGTGAGAATTGAGTGAGTTGCCATGAGTTGCATGTTTCATCCAAATCTAATACACAGAAAATCATACCAGAGTGGAGCAAAAACATGTGACCAGAGAACTCTGTGGAACCAGTACCAGTTGAGAGCTTCATCTGTTCACTGATGAGTTCCTAGAGACTTGGTGCGAGCATGCCAAGCAACAAAAAATGTCAGAAGGACTGCCCTGATTGTTTCCTATCGCTGTGATAAGACACTCACCACACAAAGCTTGGGAGAAAGGGGTCTATTTGGTTTACAGTAACAATTCATCATCCCGGGAAGGCAAGACAAGAACCAGGGAACAGAAACTGAAACAGAGGCCATAAAGGAACATTGCTTCCTGGCTTTCTCCCTCTGGCTTGCTCAGATATCTTTGTTATGCATCCTAGGCCCACTGGGCTAGGGATGGAATCACCCACAGTGGATGGGTGATCAGCAATAGCAAACAAGAAAACGCTTCTACAAACATGCTCAAAAGCCAAACTACCAAAGTGTCTAGTTGACAAAAACTAATCAGCACACAGGATCTAGGATCCCTATAATTTTGTGAATTTGACTCATTTCACTCAAGAGTAGAGAAACCCCTCTGAGTTTCCACCAGGGGGAGGGAAAAGGAAACACTTTTAGCATTCAGTGATGTTAGC
The DNA here is from genome assembly GCA_004025045.1 of Sigmodon hispidus. NCBI lineage: Eukaryota > Metazoa > Chordata > Mammalia > Rodentia > Cricetidae > Sigmodon > Sigmodon hispidus. Next base: position 31,755 of record PVIH01019844.1, read on the forward strand.
AAGGAACCCTCTTGAGAGAAAGCAGTTACTATAGCTCAGTAAGCTGGTACCCTTTGGGAATATAACTGAGCAGGAGAAGGGAAATACATAACTCCATCCCAACACACGTTCACAAGGCGATCACTGAGAAGCACCCATGAAGCACACAGTTTAGAGGGATGAGCTGCTGCAGAGACAGAGCAAGGAAAACACTCAGGTGAGGCAGGGATGTTGGAGTCTTCAGACCAGAGACAATGCTAAGAGCCTTAGTGAATGAAGTACTCAGTAGGAAAAGACAGGTTGGTAATGTGGGTAGAGACACGAAAATTCCAACTTAGAACAAGGACACAAGTGAGAACTGCCTCCTGTGGGTTTATAGCAGAGCAGACAAAGAAGACTGCAGGAGGCATGCGTGGAATATGAAAGCTGCAGACATCCTCCACAGAATGCTACAAAAAGAGATCAGAGGAAGAAAAAAATAGGGACAGAAGATAAATAATGAAAATTAAAGCCTCAATCAATGAGAAATGGAAATGTATCAGGAAGAAGGACAAATCAGAAACTGGTTCTGTGGAAAGATCAATAAGATTTATAAGCATCACTACTAAGCGGAAAAGATAGTACAAGTTACACGTATCAGAAATGAAAGAGACATAACTACAGATCCTGCAGACATACAAGGGATATACACAGTGTATTTCAATACTTACTCCACTTTCTCATAGTTGAACAATCCTATCCCCTCTGTACCCATTGCTTTAAAAACCTGGAAAGGACCAATGTTTGGGAAGACACAATCTACCAGCAATCAAACAAGAAGAAAGTAACAATCTAAAGAATCTCAATCTCAAAAAAAAAAAAAAAAAAAAAAAAAAAAAAAAAAAAAAAAAAAAAAAAAAAAAAAAACAAAAAAAAAAAAAAAAAAAAAAAAAAAAAAAAAAAAAAAAAAAAAAAAAAAAAAAAAAAAAAAAAAAAATCAAGCCAATAACTGATAGAGCATACCAGAAAAAAATGTAAATCAAACTAAACAATGTATTAAAAAATATTAAGTGTCAAGACCAGCTGCAATTACAAAGCTAGTTCAACATTCTAAAACCAGGTAAAAAACAAAAAAAACAAACAAAAAAAAGCTGGGCAATGATGGCACATGCCTTTAATCCCAGCATTCAGGAGACAGAGGCTGGTGAATCTCTTATGAGTTTGAGGCCAGCCTGGTCTACATAGTGAATTCCAAGACAGCCAGAGCTACACAGTGAGACCCTGTCTCAAAAATCAAAAGGGCTAAATAACATCACAAGTTCATAGTAATAGATGCAGAGAAGGTACTTGATAGAATCCAGTTTGTGACAAGAACCAATTTGTGACAAGACCTTTTTAGTAAACTCAAAATAGAGAGGGTGTCCTTCCATAGCAAGGCACAAAATTCCAATTAGACAGGGGAATTAATTGAACTAATTCAAGGCATCAATTGTCCAATATGGTGACAATAGTTTATAGAAATATAATGTATCCTTTAAATACATTTTCTAAGGAGGTATATTTTTTGAGACAGGGCCTTTCAGTAAATTCAACAAGACTAGCTGGCCAGCAAATCCATGGATCCACCTCTCTCAGCAGCCATAGTGTTGGATTATCTTGTCCTACTTTGCATGTCAATTTTGGGAAACCAAACTCAGGTCCTCAAGCTAATTTAAAAGCATTTTACTGGCAGTCATCTCTTGAGAATGGCTTTAATCTTTAAAATTCAATTAGATTTTTAAAAAAATGAACCAAAGTCCTTGTTAAGTATTTCACCTAAAGGAAGTGTGCCATCCCTACAAAAAACTCAAATCCAAGTGGATCAAAGATGTCAACATAAACCCAGCCACACTGAACTTGACTGAAAAGAAAGTGGGAAATATCCTCTAACAAATTGGCACTGGTGACCACTTCCTAAATATAACACCAATGGCACAGACACTAAGAACAACAATCAATAAACAGGACCTCCTGAAACTGAGAAGCTTCTGTAAAGCCAAGGACACTGTCAATAGGACAAAACAACAGCCTACAGAATGGGAAAAGATTTTCACCAACCCTACAAGTGACAGAGAATTGATCTCTAAAATATATAGAGAACTCAAGAAACTAGAGCCCAAATTCCTTAATAACCCAATTAAAAAATGGGGTTCAGAACTAAAAAGGAAATTCTCAGCAGAAGAATTACAAATGGCTAAAAGGCACTTGAAAAGATGTTCAACATCTTTAGCCATCAGGGAAATAAATGCAAATCAAAACAACTTGGAGATATCACCTGATACCTATCAAAATGGCTAAGATTAAAAACATAGATGAGGGGGCTGGAGAGATGGCTCAGTGGTTAAGAGCGCCGTCTGCTCTTCCAGAGGACCCGGGTTTGATTCCCAGCACCCACATGGCAGCTAACAACTGTCTGTAGTTCCAGTTCCAGGCAAAACACCAAGGCAAATAAATAAATAAAATAAAGTTTTTTAAAAAAAA
>PVIH01019845.1:0-34230 GCA_004025045.1 Sigmodon hispidus
TCCTCACCTCTGGTCAGGGTTCGAATCCGCCCCTCATAGACCCCTGCAGTTGGTTTGCTCAGTTCACTCAGTTCAGGGTCGCAGTAGGGCTCTTAGTAGATTCCCTGAGCAGCAGGGGCTGCGGGTGTGGCCAGGTGCAGAGTTCAGCTGCCCCTGCTCCAGAGTGGGCTGGGACGCCGCAGAGAGCACAGGTCCCGGTCAGATAACAAAATCTTGAATGCCATATTCTCTCCCTGTCTATGAAGTGGTTGAAAACGCCTATATATCTGGTATATTCTAACATGTTTCTGAAAAGCCTGAGTATCCTGACTGTTAGGTGGCAAATCTGAGTAGCCGTAATCTGCAATCCCAATCAATCAAGAAAGTAAAGCTAACATTGTAAGAATAGGCATTCTAAAAGTGAGTGTACAACTCCTCCATAATAATTTCAAGTATAACAATCTTATGAATATTGACCAAAATACACATTTTGTATCAAATGACAACAATATCCTAACTATATGTCATTATATATATTAATATATATAAACAGAGTTATGTAAAACAATTTGTGTATATATTACAACAAATGTTATGACTAGCATAAATACTTAGAGGTAGAAATTGCATTATGGAAATGACAATGTACTTAATACACATCAATGTGCAAAATATTTTAAACAGAGATAGACACGTGCAAGATAAGGCAATTATACATTCAACTTTGTATCAAAGTATATATTATCCCAAACAAAAATATAGATTAATTTCCCATTTGTATCAATATACAAACATTTGTACCATGTTCAACTTTGTAGCAATATACACATTATCTCAATCAAACATATAGATTGATTTCCCATTTGTATCAATATACAAACATCTGTACCATGGAAATTCATTTTTTATTCATCCTTTGGTTAATAGTTGTTTGCAAGTACAATGATCTCCTATCTATTCCCCTTTCTTTCTGTTGGGAGCTGCCGCATCTTAAAGATGGCACTGGCTCCTGTTCCCCGCCTTCTTGATGGCGAATTCTTCTAGTAATAATTAACTCCATCCATGGGATGTGCTGAATTGACTAGCTTGCTTCCATGTGTGTGGCCCTATGGTGAAGGCCCACGCGGCATTAGCTGAGTGAAGGACTTGAGCTTAAAACTGGCTGCACAGGTTGGGAGAGTAGGAGGAACTACTGCAAGGGGCTACTACTGCAAGAAGTATCTTTAATAATAAAGGACCTGGTCAATTACCACAGAAGAATCCTGGTGCTGTGTCTTTTCCTGCTGGACGGGACTGGGCGCAGCGCATCTTTCTCTCTCTCTCTCTTTTTTTTCTTTTTGAGAAATTCCAACATCTATAATATCATTCTATCCTCTACCCAAGATTAACTTATAACCATCATATCAAAATGATAATTGACCATAACCCTCCCTTGAATGACCAACTTATTGGGAAAGGGACGTTGTTCTTTCATTAAGTTGCTTCATACTGGCCTGTGGGTGACGGTATCTCTGTGGGGTCCTGCAAAACTGAAACAATGGTTAATTCCTAATGAAGTAACTATAAACATATATAACCATTCTATAAGCATATATAACCATTCTCATCATACTGAGTAGATCCATCTGAAATTCTTGTTAAAGATATGATATGAAACTATCTTAAAACTGTCCTGAATGGTCTATACCTCAAAATTGATCACTGAGTGACATACAGCAGGATCCTTCTTTCTCTGTCTCAAGGGTCTTTCTTTTTCTTTTTTTATTTCTGTGGGGGCTCCATCTTCCTTCTGGATGCCTTGGAGAGTGCTGATAGGAGAAATTGTTTTTATAGTGGAGAATTCAATAACTACTATTAAAAGAAGATATTAAACCATCAGAAAGTATTGTGTGCGGATAAGATTTTTAGAGTAAGAGAGTAAGAAATGCAGAAAGAAGTAAGATTTAAGAATTAAAATAAAAGTGAGATAAGATTGGTCCCTATATATTTCATCTATTTTCTGTCTCACCTCAGGTGGCTTTTCTGATGTGAGACAGAGTCTCTAAGGTTTTATTTACCAATACGCTTGGGTTTAGAAAGGGAGAAAGCCACTTGCTCCACCTCCAGTGCCAGCCTTCTTTGTGATCAAACCTGGACCTCCTTTTTAAAAAATATATAAAGATATGTATATATATATAATCACTAGATATAGATGTACAGTTGTGAGAATAGAGAAATTACCCTTAGTGCCTGCCAGTGTCAGGTGTCCTTGTAATCCCCTGTAGTCCTTTTAACATTTCAAAAGTCTAAGCATTCAGCATCCTTTTAGCATGGTGAAGAGGGTTGTATCCATTCTTCTGTAAAAACAAAATTGAGACCCTGCCCCACCTTAGTTAAGTGAGTGTTTCTTACCACATATCCAATTGTCTTATCAGCAGATGAGCCATTACTCCTTCTCCTCAGGAGGAGGGTTCTCTTGTTTGAATCGGCTCTTTATCAATTTTTGGTACCCATATTTTCTCTTTTCCTGTGGAAACAAAAGCAAAACCTCTATCCCAATGAAGCACATGCCCTGGCTTCCATTCTGAAGTTAGTACATCCTTAAAATAAACAGGTTGATTCAACTCAGAAGCCCTTTCTATTACCCAGTGTTTCTCTGCAGCTGAAGTTCCTTTTCCATCAGCATTAAGAAAGTTTAAGGTCAACAAGGCACTATGTAATCTCACTAGGTTTTTTTATACCACCTTTCTGTTTATGAACCATCCCTTTCAAGGTGCGATGGGATCTTTCCACAACTGCTTGTCCAGTGGGATTGTGTGGTATCCCAGTAAGGTGCTTTATCTCATAATATCCAAAAATCTGCTTCATTTTCTGGGAAACATATGCTGGAGCATTGTCAGTCTTAATTTGATCAGGAATTCCCAATATGGCCATGGCTTCCAGAAGATGAGTGAGTAGTGCATTGGCATTTTCAGAACTCAGGGCGGTAGCCCACTGCATTCCTGAGTAGGTGTCAATGGTATGATGAACGTATTTCATCTTACCAAATTCCAGGAACTGAAACATATCCATCTGCCAAATCTCATTGCTCCTTGTACCCTTAGGATTACTCACAGCGGGTAAGGATGGATGATTGTAAAGGGAACACTTGTCATACTTTCACAAAATTTCCTTGGCTTGATGCCAAGTGATGGGAAAACTCTTCTTTAATCTTTTGCTATTGACATGATGCTTCTTGTGAAATTCTGAGGATTCTACCATGTTCCCTATTAATAACCAATCAATCTCATCATTACCCTGTGCGAAAGGATTATATTACTTATTAATGTTTGTTTTCATTATAAATGGTTAATGGTCATAGTCAATCTTAAAAAAAAGGGGGGAGTAGGATATGATATAGGAATGATTAGAAAAGATAAGTAGATTTTGGTTTATTGATATAAACTTAAGGTCAATTTTGTTATACTTTATGTATTTTTCTATGCTTGATTAAGGTATTATGCTGATGTAACTCATTTAAAATTGTAATGTGTAATTGGGAAATGCAGATTAATAGTCATCTATGATAACCAAACTTATAGTCATGTTAGTTTGGCATTTGTAGGTATGCAAAGATATATTTCAATTAGATAGGTAGTCTTCAAACACTTCAAAGACATGCAGAATATGGCATTTAAATTATTTTAAGAACTTAGACTATTCTGGACAGTGAGACAGGTCTGCTTCTGGCAGCACTAATGTATTTCAGGTCAGATTTCCCACATCACTGAAAGATATGTCAGAGACTTTGGGCCATAAATGCTGAAGATGGTGCCCAGACATTACAAAGGAACTTTGGGTGACTGTCCAGGCAGACAGGTGTCATCTCTGTCATTTTCTAGACTTTGGAAGTTGATTGCACTTCCTGTTTATTTGGATAATATTACATACTTCTGTGGTCTTTGATGTGGTTCAAGGTTTAATAATTATAGGTATAGTTCTTTTTGATTTAAAAGGTATATTAGATATGAAACTTTAGATTCAGAATGATAAGGTAGATAATGGACTATTCTGTTTAGTTTTGTGAATACAAATAGACTGGATATCGTGACTGTAATTCCTGCTTGAGAGCTGTTCTGTATGTAATTTTGCTATATGGAAATTGAAACCTTCCTTTTTAATTAGACAGAAAAGAGGAAATGTGGTGGAAATATTCTCTGAATGCTGTAAATAAAGGACTGTTTTGGCCTATGTAGAGCACCATAGAAGTGGGTGGAGAATCAGAGTACAGGCTGGTAGAATGACGGTGGAGTCAGTCAGTCTCCCTCCCACACCTGAAGGAGGAACATGTAGAGGTACGGGCTGAGCCACAGGCTGAGCCACATGGTGGGAAGATTAATAGAAATGGGTTGAATTAAGATGAGAGAGATAGCTAGTAATGTGCTTAAGATATGGAACAAACAGTATAAAGGATATAAGCATGTGATTCATTTATTTGGGGGACAAGCCACCGCAGACCAGGGTCTAAACCTCTGGCCCCAAATGGCCCAGGAAAACATTCTACAACATAGAAATATTTTAGTGTGATTTTAGATACCATTGATAATTACATTAACATATTTGCTATTCACTGTAAAAATCAACTCATTTTTTCTCTAATATTATCTGATTATTTTAAAATTGATTCATTGGGTTAGACCTCCAACAGTAACAGAATATTAAGATGGGATGACCTTCATTTTATGGAGTCACCAATAAGTTTAAGGTTAACTTTTGAGTTTTCAAATCAGTCTTTACATTTGACGCCAATCAGAAAAGTAAGTCTCTGAGAGGTCTGTAATTAGATGGTAGGTGTATATATCCTTTCAACAGTAGGATATCAAATGACTTGAGATAATAAGCATTTTTTGTACTGTGAATCAATAAACTCATACATTTTTTAAAAAAATAATTCAAGTGCTGCATAATTTATTACCTAATTATAAACTTTAACTTTTCAATTTTTCATCACCTGTCTTATATTTTCCTTTCAGTTTTTCTTTTATCATATCTCACCTAACCTCTTTATACCTTCTTACTTCCACCTTTTCATTGACACAGAGACCTTGTTTTTTACTAAGAAACACATATATAACGTCAATGGAAATAACATCACCTCTCACATTCTAGCTAGCCTTGATCATGTATTCTAGTATTTCAGGTTTTTTTGGGTTTTTTTTTTTTGGTTTTGGTTTTTATTGTTCTTTGAAAATCAATATCAAACCTTATATAATAAAGCAAAACATCCAGTGTAGCTAAGAAAACAAAAAACAAATCTCTAGTAATAAAACTTCTCTTTTTTCTAAAATACATGAAACATATAAAATAAAATCTAAACCTCCCCAAGCCAGGTTAGGCTCAGCTACAGATGAGAAAGCACAGTAGGTCACAGCTAAAACCCCCCATCTGCTACCAAAGATATTTGAACATAGGAATTCTTTTTTATTTCTTATTTCAAAGCTAAACTACATTCCCAAGTTGTATAATTTGCTTTGTACTTATTTTTACTTGAAATGATTATTAGAGAGAATTAAATAAATTGCAGAGTTAATATTATCTAGAGGCTTTGTAATATTATGACTTGTATATCACTTTATTTCTTAGAAATTCACAGATTTCTGGAGGAGAGTCCCCAGTTACAAAGGAAGGCCTGGTAGAAGGATGAAGCTCAGACATTGAATAATTTTGTAGGGCTAGACGTATTGAAATTTTTCTATAGCAACTTTTTGGAAGGAATATCATACTAACATAGAAAGTCAATCTTTATATGATGACCATACCTGGCTTTATGCACTAAAGTAGATGTGAATGCTCTGGATATAACTGAAGAAGTAGAGAGCAAAATTGAGTAATTTACAAAAGACATCAGAGGTTCAAAAAAAAACTTTACAGATTATTATTTTTTATAAAGATTAACTTTAGTAGTAAATAAAATGGTACCAATTTCAGAAGCTAGGCTAATAATAATTGAATCCTTGGCTTTTGAAACTGCTAATTTACTAATTGTCCTTAAGGAACTTTCATCCAGCAAGTGATAAAGGCAGAAACAGAGATCCACAGCTAAGCTCAGTATAGCGCTCCTGGTCAAGCTAAGGAGAGGGAGAAAAGAATATGTGAGCAAAGGGATTTGGATTATAAGAAAGGGACCTACAGACATGGCTGACCTGTGCTATTAGTAGCTCACTGCTTCTAAAATAACTGCTGAGGTACCTTCATGGAAAGGAACTACACACTCTGAATGTAGATGACAGTTAAACAGTGTGGGCAATTTGTGGAGCCTCTTGCAGTAAGACCAGAGTTTATTCCTGTTGAATGGAATGGCTTTTTGGAGCCCATTTCTTACAGAGGAACACCGTACTCAGTCTTGATAAGAGAGGGACTTGGACCTGACAGGAACCGAGGTCCAATTCACCCACTGTCTCAAACTATGCCAGGCAAGACTTAAATTAGGCTTTCTTTTTACTATGAGTTAAGCTTTTCCCCAGGCAACAAACAGGTGTCTCTTTTCTGGTTAGACTCACAGGGAACAGTTGGCTTCCTTCTGGTTAGGCAATTGATAGATCAATTTCCAAAGTAACACATCCTGTTCTACCAGAACACCTTTTGATTGTGGAATGTCCCAGCCCTATCTGTCTACATGAGCTTCCCCACCTTGAGTTCCTATTTAACTGTTGGCTGAAAAATAAATTTTGAGGCTTGGTCAGCATGTTTTTTTGTGTTGCCCTCAATTCTTTCATGTTTCTTGTCCTGCATTTGTTTCACTCTCTTTCTTTGGGTCCACATTGAAGACCTTGCTGCCTAGGGCATGGACATACCTCATCTGGATATGCCAGACAGAAATGACTTACTTTAGGACTCCTTGCCTTCTCTGGGGAATGGATGTGGATTTGGGGTGGAGGTGAAGTTGAGAGAGGTTGGGAAGGAGGTGAGGGAAAGGAAGCAATGGAGGGTATGAGAAAAACCTTTGTAAATTTTAAAAAATTACAAATTAGGAAAATGCTAATTCACAATGCAAAATGATAATTAGACAATTAAAAGCAAGACAGCACTGTTGGAGGATTGGATTCAGGTTGCAATTAGTATGAAATCTCATAGCTATAACAATGCTTAGGTAGGAGACACTATTTCTAGAAGTCTGAAGAAAAATCAAATATCAAATTTTACAAGTGTAGAAAACATGGACACCTAAAAAAGGATTTAAACTGGGTATTTCTAGAAACAATCTTTTATCTAGGAATAACCACAACATAATGCTGATTCATTCTGGAGTACGTAGAAGTTCTGGCAAAGGCAGGCATTGGACAAATGAGTGAAGGTCAAGCACATACAGACAAGGTAACTTTTCTTTTAACAGAAATGACCAGAGGGTCTGAACCTATCATGTGCCTCCATATCATATTTATTTGGTTCATGTAATTTAGATTCATTAGCTTAGTGAGTTTAGATCATGTTATTATGGATGAAACACCTTGCCAGAGAAATTAAAGAACCTAATTCTACAAAAAAGCCTACTGTTCTCTATAAGAGAACAGCTATAGAAAGAGAATAACAAAAAAGGGAAAAGAACAAAGGAGAATGTCATTCTAGATGGGGCAATATGATTTATATCAGAATCTCAGAATCTTTCCAAAGAAATATCAAACTCTCCAGATAAGACCTTGTGGTAATGAAATGATGAAATGTCTGAGCTAATTAAAGTATATTAATTCAATATGTGAAGAAACAGTGGGTAGAGGACATAGAAAAACCAAAAATCATACAGCTTTAAAGGACAGATACTGTACAGAAAATTTTATTCTTTCTTTATATCTGGGGTTACAAAGTGATTACTCCTTATTTGAATGCTAACAATAAGTTTTCATACAGTGGCACAGCTCTGATACTCAAGATTTGGTATGAAGAGTTGATATATAAAATCATAAGGCTTGAGAATTTGTCATGCTTTTGCAGTATATTTCACATCACACATAGATCAACACATAATTATATCTCAGCAAAACACATTGACTACAAAAGAATAAAGGAGAATAACTAGATTAATGTGATATGATGAATAATCAATAAAATGTTTAATTATATGCATTTAGTAAAAACATACATGAGAATTTGTTATATGCCACTTGGCTTATACAAGTGGAATTGTTAAACCTGACCTTTTAAGTATTGCTGTATCTTTCAGACCAGAGGAGTAGGAAGTTAGTGTTTTAGAAATTGCATTTAGAAAATACCATATACATGCTTAAGTACTGGTAGTATGTATATTTCTAAGTAATAAAAATTATGAGTCACATTTCTTTCTGATATATATGTTTAGTATGGGTAGAAGAAAAATCAGAATGGTGACATTCATGAATAAAATGTGCGGGTATTATGAGAAAATGCTACACTATTTGTGAAAGAAAACCCAGAGATTTGTATGGCAAGTAGATACATTTTTATGTCACAATAAAATAGAATATCCCAAATAACACATACAGAAGTTCAAAAGCTTAGCTAAACTGCAAAACAACAATAGTATTTATTTTTTTCAGTAACTGGAAATCTGTTGTGCACTTGGAACACATCCAGGGCAACAGCTTTCTTAGCAGACAGTCAGTGATCTGGGAGGATAGAGGCTACAAAACACGCTAGCTAAATCAGCTGTAATACATGACCTCCTCAACTGAAGTAACAAAGAAAAAAGAAGGAAAATGAATACCAATAACTAAAAATGTTCTATAAGAAAAAACAAAATATTCATTGTCCTTGGCCAGGGCATAATTTTGCAAAATTTTTAATAACCAGGAAAATAAAAAGAGGGAAAATATGGGGGCATATTTATGTTTAGCTTTTATGTTTACAATGGAGAGATAGCTAGACTGATAGAGGGGACTTACCTGAATCTTTATCAATTTCAGGTGAGATATTCCTTTACTTAAACATGAATATTAGTTTTATGACATATTTAAGGAATACTGTCTTTCTGGTAATTACAGTCAGTATTCCTTCTATTTGACCAACTAAGAGAAGATTACTTAGACAATACTTATCATCATAACCTTTGTTTTTAATGAGCAAACTTTTTCTGACACAATGTAGATGAAATTCACTTCATTTATCAGAAGCCAGATTTTATTTCAAAGGTTTTAGAATATACCAAGATTTCATTATGTTAATATTTAAATATTTACCTTAACTATGATATATAAATGTTTTGAGAAAAAAATATACAGGAAAGATGTGCTGCTCCTGGGTGAGTTCAGGTCCCAGGTCCATGGATTTGAGGCAGTGCTTTCATTGCTGTCCAGGACCTGCTCAGTCTGAGCTACCAGGGATCATCCTAATGTGATGATAGACTGAGTAGAGCAAAGAGATGAAAAGCAGACCTGGGGTGTAACATTCTAAGTCCAAAAAAAAAAAAAAAAAAAAAAGAGCATGATACTGCCTGACTTAGATTAATGAACTTAATGACTCCACAGTCTTTGGTGATGTCCCAGGTCCTTGATCCCAGCAAAGGAAGAGAGAATATGGTTGTACAGAGGTGACCTCACCCCTCACTGGCTGCAACAGTAAGGTAAAGTAACTGGTCGTGCCTCTCACTAATTGAAGCACTCAGAAATGGGGGCTGTAACCTTTTCCTGGACAGTACAGTAATTCTGACCTCTTATGTAGGAGGATAGACAAGCTGATAACGGTGATATGAGAAGGAGAAAGCATGTTGTGCCCCTCTTGTCTACCATGTGGTGTCATAGGTGAGGAAAAGATGTCCTCATCCTCTCACCTCTCAATATCTCAACCGGTGGAGTACCGGACACAGTCCCTCACCAACAACACCACCAAAGATAATGGGCCTTTTCCCTCAAACAGGCATCACAATGGAGTGGACCCTGCAGAAGGGGGCACAGTTGAGCCAGGCATGAATGCATGAGGGAGCCATTGCTGGTAGTAACTTGCTCCTCTGCAGTGTGATAGTGGGAAGGAGGGAAAGATTACCTACCCTCTTGCCATTACTGACTCCAGCTGGTGAAGAAGCTGCGTCTTTTAAAAGATGCAACATTTGGGAAAGCAGACCCTGCAATTCCTCTGGGCATCAAAGGACATCTTGCTGAGGAGGGCACAGGTGAGCCAGCCCCAAATAAATGAGCATGGAAGACCTAATCCCACTCCTCATTTGTCATATAGTGGCATTGTCAAGCAAAGATGTCCCCTGTCCCCTTCCACCTGTTAATGCCTGAGGTAGGTAGGAGAGTTTCTTCTGAGGTACTAGGAGCCAGAGAACAGCTCATACTCCTCACCAGCTGCAACATTTAGGAGAATAGATCCTTCACCTCACCTGGACAGCACAGTAGAGTCAACTCTATTGCTAGAGATGTGAGTTTGCCAGCCCTTGCAATGTAAGCATAGGAGAGGTCACTCATTTCTCATCTGTCACTTGGCAGCATGGGCAGTGGAGAGATGCCCCTCTCCCTCAATGCTGCTCATCAATGACTGAAGCAGGTAGAAGAGCTGGTCCTAAATTGGTAAGAGCAGGGTTACTGTTTCTGCCCCTCATCAACTGTAACACTCGGGAGAGCTGCCCCTACAACTCTCCTGGGCAATATAGTGTAGTTGTCCTTACCTTGAGAGTGTAGGTGTGCAAGAACCGACCCTGAGGACAATAAAGTGAGAGAAATGGAATCGTCCCTTGTTTATCACCACAAGGATTGGGCAGGACAATGATTGAGAGCTCACCTTGTGGTGAATTTCAGATAGGAGAGACCAGGCAGGCTGACCAACCCTGCAACTGCCCAAGCCCAGAACCAGGGTTATGTGAGGGCTGACCCAACACCCACCCCTCTCTGTAATCTCCTGGAGCACAGTGGGTGGTGATGTAGTATCAGTCCTGTGGACCCAAGGCTGCAAGCTCTCCAAAACACAGGGCGGCAAAGGGTTGTCTCAGAAGAGTCCCATTGAGGGCCTAACATTCATTCATGGTGTTGCAGAAAACAGGCATCTCAATCCAATTCAGTGATTTGTGGAATGAACATCAGTATGAAAATAGATAAAGAGATTTGCCACATAATTCACTAGATTACACGGCAGCCTCCCCCACCATTTACTTTACCTTTATTTATTCCCTCATTTATTTTCTTAAATTTTATTTTGTTTTTTGGCTGGTGGGAGGGAGGCATGTGAGATCAGGAGCCATTATGTGGAGACATGATGTGACAGATAAAAAGAATAAATAAAAGAAAGTTAAAAATTATTCATTTAATCAAAAATAAACCCATCTTTGGCATTATCCACAGTGTAATGCTCTGTGATTACTATATTTCAAAAATATTCTGCACAGCTTTAATATAATCTATGGGTATATTAATCAATGACCTATATAATCATAAATCTCATTGTGAATTATCTAGGGGATATAAATAATTTTACATTTAGCACAAAATTATCTTAAGTAAAGGGTAGAAAACATGTTTTGAAAGTCCATCAGTTTTTCAGTGTTTAAAACAATACATGCTATTTATTAATATATATTTTTACTTTGAGACACATGTGAAATAAGTATCTATAAAGAAGTCTTGAATAACTTTCTTCCAGAACTTAATAATTATCTTTGATTCTTTCTGTGTAGAGATATCAAAGGAGATAAAATGATTACAGTACAGACAGAAATCAAACAGAAAATAAAATTTAAAGAACAATGATATAAGCATATCACACAAATAATAGCATGCATTCTGCTAGGGAAAAGGCTAATATGATCTGAGTATTAGATGAGACATTTAAGTAGCCAAGAAATTCAATGGCTGAATGCTTCATTGGCTCCACCACTTATTGGGAAAGGCAGAGCGCACATAAGTCAGACAATCACCTGCTGACTGTGTGCTACACCTGCTCATGAGCCTTATACATTCCTACTGATAAGTGATTAACCCCATGTACTAGGCTCATTCAGCAGAACTCAAGTGGTTAACTAATTAAATCAGGGGTGCCCAACATTATCTGCAACATGAATTCCAGCTGAACCTTTCTCTAACAGAGGTGAGCATTTCCTCTTGACTTCTAGGCCAAAAGCATGCCTTTTGTATCCCCTAAGGAGAAAGAGAATGTTGGCTGCAACTCAAAGATTTCTTATGATCTATTTATATAAACAACTGTAGAATGCTGCCTTTTGAAATGGTGGCAAAGCTATAAAATGAAATCGCCTATTGGCTCAGTCCTTTGTATCACTGTCTATGTTCCATAGAGCATGTCTATTCTAGGTCGTGTTTTCATGATTAGATATTTTATGGTGAACATCTTGGCCATAGAATGTTTGTTGTTTAATAACTTATATAGTTATATCTTTATTCATTTATTCTCTTGTCTTTTTAACTCACTGCTCTACCTCTAAATGTCATATACCTTTAAAAATTGGTATTTAAAATGCAAACCATTGAAATAAACCGAAAAATAAAACTGATGTTGTGGTAAGGTTGATTATTTAATTGCAGTAATTATTTGATTGATGTATAATGTTTGTTTATATGTGTGCATATGTGCCATGACACATTTTTGATTATAACAGAATAACTTGCAGGACTCAGTTCTCTCCTCCCACCATGTAGATTTTAGAAATCAAATTCAGATCACCCAGCTTGGCAGTAAGTACTTTTTTTCCCTATAGCCAAATATTCAGGAAGAAAGAGACTAGAAGAGTAATTACAAAATAATAACTATATAAAATAATAATAATATAGTCAAAACAGCAGTAAATTATTAGGGTAATAAAATTTTTACAAGGTCATGTGATTTTCTTAAACACATATTTTGCATAGTTATAAAATTTTTAAAATATTTAGTAGTAGATACAGTTACTCATTGTCCACTGTTTGCATTTTTTCTGGAATTCTCATCAAACAATTATGTTTCTAGAAGTAAAACCTTCTAGATAAATTATAGAACCTGAACTTGTCATCTGTTGCTTTATAATTTATTACCACAAATAAAAACAAAACGTGTGTTCTGTTTCTATAGATCACAAGTGTGTACACTGCACAACTATATACTAAAGACAGCGTCTCAAAAGGCTAAAATGAAGGACTTTCCTATTTTCCCTGACATTGAGGGCTCACAATCAACCTTCAAGCTTCTCTCTGAGTTACTGCCATTACTTGGCTCCAGTGGTAAGAAAACTAAGGTCCCAAATTTACTACTGGGTTTTCAAGTGTGTCCCTCTTTGTTATGAGAAGCTATTCTCAGGTCTTCCCATTGGAGCTCCTTAGTCTTGGAGAAGAGGAGCTTTTTCCTCTGTTCCTACTGGCTCAAATGTGAAAGTAATCAGACAAATGGCTTCCTCATCACAATCCTGCCTACACTGAAGGGATGTATTTATACAAGGCTTGTATACCAGAAGCTGTGAATCTTAAGAACTACATTCCCAGTTTGCTCTTGTGATTAGCAGTACTCACATTACCAAACTTGAGCAAAAGAATAATAAGAAAAATAAGCAATATGAAAGAACTGTGTTCAATCATAATTGAAAGCATGGATTAATATAAAAAGAAATTCATCTGTTTTTCTTTAATTTAGAATAAGAATGAAAAAGAAATCTGGGCAAGGTAAATATAGCTATAATCTCCATGACTCATTAAACTAAGACAGAAATTTGTGACAGTCTTTGACTACAAAGTAAAATTTCAAAATAATAAAATAAATAATGTGAAGGATTAGATAATGAGCAGATATCTTGTACTTTAGAAATAAATTAAGATCTATGTCCTCCCATCATCAAAATATAAGAGGTAGAAGTAGTCTGGGCTTATTGTAACTTCAATCTACCATCTTATATATACCCTGTGCTGCCTCATCCAGAGCTCATTTCATTAGTGAAATGGACATGCTTCCTTGTTAATATTGGAGTTATTATTCATTATTAACATATATTTGAAAAATAATTACTGTACATTTTTATTTTATTTTTATAGGCCTTGTTCAGACAGCATTATTTCAACTCATGCTTATTTAGATGTTCTATGGGAGGCTCTCTGGAGTTTACAGTCCTTACACTTCTTTGTTTTCTCAATGGCCTTCCATTCTAGTTCTGTATCAAGCTAAGAATATCTCATTTAGTCTTGTTCTCTTGGATCTGACCCCATAAAATTGTGAAGGTTTCTCCTCAGAATACTGAGTTATTTTCTTTATTTTTCTGTGACACTTTTTTTAATGAAAATTACTATGCTGAAATTATATACTTAGGAGTAAGATTATAATTGATTAAATTGAGCATGTATTTTTATGTGGGCTTGTCTCATACAATAAAAGAGATAACTTGTGAATACATGGCTAAAACATACACCATTATACTTTGTCACATTTCAACCTAAGCCTTGAATATCATTAACAAAGTAAGCACTGTATCTCTCCTTACTAAAGCCACACATTTTTCTAAGGTTAGATTTGTTCTTATAAATTCCAGAGATTAATAATATGTTCATAGGTACCTAAAATATGTAATACTGAAATATATTCCTAGGAATAAAATTTTTACTTGTCAAGTATTTTAATCTCTCAACCATAAGGGTGAGAGTTAGGTGTGTTCATGGGTGTTTGTGTTCAAGTATGCATATTTATTTGCATTTATAAACCAGAGGACAACCTTGGCTATAATTCCTCAAATACAGTACCTTCTTTTGGAGACAGGATCTTTCACTGTTACAGACCTCATGAATTTAGAAACAGTGTCTTACCAATAAGACCCAAGGATTGTCCTGTGCCAGATTCCCAGTGTTAGTATTCCAAGTCCTCATTACAACATCTGCCTTATACAGGACTTCTGGGGATCAGATCATATGGTGAGTGCAGTAATAACTGATCAATCTCCATAGTCCAAGACTTCCTTTTGTATAATTTCAGTTTAGTTCATACTTTTATACAAAGGAGAATTCAATTTAAAAAGAATTTCATTAGCTGATGTGAAAAATTTTCTGCCATACATGTTCAATAACTAATTTTAGTTCAAATAGAGAGAAGTGAATTCCCTGCAGATATAGGTCACACATTTTAGGGATCATTGCATAAGTGAACAATTAGGGCTTTCTGAAGTATGGTATAAGCAAAATTTTCCAGATATGTCTTTGCTATACAAGAAAAGGGTTTCTTTTCCCTCTATTTTTCTTTCATTAAAAATAGCATCATGAAGAAGACCTTCACACATCTGTAGCAGCTCCTTTGTGTGTATAAAATATCTTCCAGGTTAATGTTTGTATGGAATTCTTAAGTGAGGGAATGACTATTTCCCTAATACTTGTGTCTACTCTTGGACTTTTTTTGTTATGATTGTCTTGTACAAGTCTGACGTCTTAGTTTTTTTTTAATATGTTCATAAACTTCATTCTATTATTCATACTTGAAAGCCAGTTGGTTACCTAGTCAGAGACAAAATGGGGATAGATCTGGTTGAGAGGAGAGGTGGGAAAAACTGATTGGAAAAAAAAAAAAAGAGGAAAAGCCATATTCAGGATAAATTCTGTAAAAAAAATATTTTTAGTGAAAAGACAAAAGAAAATAGGTATTTTATTTGTACTATATATTCTGAATATAGCTTCTCTGAGAGCCCTTTCACCTCCATGTGCATCAGAATCAATATACTTTATGTGTCTTATCAGAAAACAAACAGGGATCTAAATAATAATAATAAAGTAAAACAAGCAAAAAAAAATAAAACCCTAACCAAAGAATAAATGAGCCAAAAACAAAAAAAGTACAAGAAATACTGAGAGGCATAAAGACAGACATATTTGCATACACAGAAACCCATAAATATACAAAAAGTAAGACATAATATGTACACAAAGAACTATTAGGTTAAAAAAAAAAACATGGCATAACATTATGAGACAAAAGACCTCCAAAGGTGCCACTGATTTTGTTTTGTGTGTGCCATCCAATGATAGGCATTGAGTCTGCCCTTAGGAATGGTTTGTATTCCCCCTAGAAGTCCATTAAAAATATCTAATCTCCATTTGCAAATGTTACCAACTGGAGGTAACTTCTGAATGAGGAATGGGGACTGGAGCCAATTTCATCTGTCACAAATTGGACCCAATTTGGTTCATACCCATGCAGACCTTGTGCATTGATGATTTTTCTCTGTAAACTCCTATGTGTTCCATTTCTGCCATGTTTAGAAGACCTTGTTTCCTTAGCATTGTCATGGTTCTAGAAATACTCAGTGATTCACCACAGCATTTGTAAATTTTAATAACAGTTATTTTATTTAGATACTGGCACCAAAAAAATTTGTATCTGACATCAGGACTGTACTTGAGAGTTCTCCCAGTATGTAACACCTAGCCATATCAGCCTGAGGCTGATAAAGGCAAAAGCCACAAAATTACATGTATTTTGCCAATGTGGATGCAGTGGCTTCTTTTTAACATATATGTCTTACCTTTTTCCTAGTTATCACTTTGAGGAGAACAAGCAAGTTTCATTATAAATTAAGAAATAGCAGTTAGACTTATGAACTATTATCTTGAAAGAACATAAACTTTTACCAGATCAGTTTAGTGTACAGCCTGTACAAGTTATGGACTTACATGTTAGAGATAGTATTATGCTTTTGATTCCTCAAGTATAGTATATTCTAAACTTTAAATGTAATGTTAACCATCACAATGTCCTCTATTCCCTCTGACGTTAAAATATTTGGGCAGCTCATCAGATGCAACAGACTATGTCTATATTTGTGGTTTTTTTCCCCTCTGGTATCAAGCAGAGTACCTTTCAGCATCATGAACACTAGTGACAGGGGTGAAGGCTCTACGTAGTCATCAAACTACATCTCTTTGTTCAGTGAGTTATATAGGTGTTGTTTTTAGCAATAGAGCCTTACCTATTTTGTGAGGTAAGGCTCTATTGTTTGTGAAGAGGAACCAATAGCCTTGGAAATATCTTGGATTTGGGAGAGAGAGGAGTTCCCATGTACATTCTTGTATAAAGAGCAACTATGATAGATGTTATCCCATTTCAGCTTTGGAAGCATTATTTGGTGATGAGATATATGTAACTGAGGCTCTGTCTTTTCCAGTATTTGGAAATTTCAATTACGTATTCTTCATACATGTACATATTTTAGAAATCTTCTACTGTATAAGGTTACCTTATAACTCCTTCTATGGTCCTTGTCTCACATTATTCTCTCCATGTATCCTCTTCTCATTCTGTCTCCACATTGCTCTCCCATAATTATCTATTCTCTTTCCCCATACTAAGGAGATTCTACCATTCTTTTACAGTATAACTGATATCTGTGCTTATGTGCTTTGTAGCTTGCTCTTTAAGGACTTAGAAGCAAGTATTCACTTATCAGTGAGTTTCTGTCACATTTGCCTTTCTGACCTGAGTTATCTCACTGAGGATGATGTTTCTGTATTTATCATTTACCTGTGAACTTCAGTACTTCATTTTTAATTGTTGAGTATTGTTTCATCATATACATGTGACACATTTTGTTTAATCTTCTGTTAAGGGATATCTAGATTTTTTTCTATTTTTAGGTATTATAAATAGAGCAGCAATAAACATGGTTGAGCAAGTCTGTGTGGTAGGATAAAGTATTCTTTGGGTGTGTGTGACCAAAAAGTTATATAGCTGGATCTTGATATAGATCAAATCCCATGTCCCTGAGTAACCATGAAACTGATTTTCATAGAGGCTCTATAAGCTTGCCATCTCACCAGTAATAAATGAGAGTTTTTCTTAATCAACATCCTCAAAAACATGAGCTTTCATTTGTTTTATTGTTATTGGCTATTCTGTGTGGTGGAAAATTAAGTCTCAAAAATTTATATAAAAAAGTGTTAACATTGTGTCTCAGAATAATAAACATAATGTCACCAATATATACACTCATTTACTGTATTGTAGATGAATTATTTGATCAATTCATTTGAGTGGTTATTTCTTTTTGTAATTTTTCAGGTGAATGGGTTTATTTATATAATAACAGATAAAATTCCTTGTTAAAACGTAAGTTATATAAAGCAATAACACAATTTCAATCTTCAGAAACAGACAACACGTTCCATGAGTAAATGACTTTTAAAGTAAAAGAAAAACTACCCAGCTACAAAGGTCACATTATATTTGCGCAAGCTAGTTAAATTACATAAATGTCACTAGACACAAATTTTTCCTGGGATGGTGCTTTTGGCTTTTTTCCTTAAGCCATTTTGTAAAGTTGTTCAAAGTCAAAAATCATTAAATGGTACAGAAAGTTTTATTTCCTCATCGAAAAGGACAAATCACATACTGGAAAAGTGTCTAGGCTTTACGTCATGTAATTATCAGTGTTATAATAATCTGAGTTAATTCACCATATAGTACATTAGAACATAAACAACTATAACCTTTTTTAACAAAAATCACAATGTGAGGAAATACCTCCAATAAATTAAACATTTTCTGGAATGTGAATGAAAACCCAAGGAAAGATTTTTGCTTTCAGTATTAAGAACTTATACTTTTATGAAACTATGCTCCAAGAATAATTTAACATGTTATATGTATTATTTTAAATGAAATCTCTAAACATTAGCTTGGAAAATAAATTCTGTGATTTTATACACTTTACCAATAAAATTATTTAAACTAAGAAAAATATTTAATCAATAATAAGTGTTTTCTGAAGAGAAAGATATGATATGAGGATTTAAACTAAGTCAATCCTAGTCTAGTTTATAAAATACTAAGAATAGCAATACAGCATGTTTCCAAAGTTTTTCTTTTATTTCTATGTGAAGCATCTTTAAAATAAATTAATGCCTCATTTTATTTTAATAGCATTTCTTTGAGATACAGACACATAAGTGTTGCTGCCATATAAATTTTTGTGCATTTATGTACAAAAATACAGACATATTTTTGCTAAATCCTCTCTAGCTAATAAAGGATGAATATTATCTTCATGAGTCTATCTTCACTGGCTATAATTTTTACTCTGGCAAAAGATAATTTAGATAGTTTTCCATAAACTATAGACATTTAGGAGAACTATAGAATATCCATTTTTTTTTTTTAGATCTGAAGATTTTCTTAAGTGAGGTGACTATTCAATTAGTTTTGTGGGTATTTTTTCTTTATTTTCATTCCTTTTAAAATATGGATTGTTTGCTTGATGTTGAGTTTTAAGATTAGTATACATGGATTACCCATCATTATCAAATATATCTTCCAATATTACTTCATTATTGTCTCTGGCTCGTATTTAATTCTTAAGAATTATGTTACAATCATTGAAAGTTTCATAACTTAAGAAAGCTCAAAATATTTTCTCTCATACTTTTGTGCATTATTAAAAGTACAATAAATCAAGTTTTTCACCTGTGTTTTTTTTCACATTTATAGTTTAAATTACTTCTGAGCCTATGACACATTCTGAATAGATCATTATATTTACTTATTCTAAATTTTTAAGATACATACTAAACATTATTTCTTGTATGCAGTCATCAATATTGCACAATATCAGGAACATCATTATCTCTTCACAATCTAAACATCCTTATCCTTTTGTTATAAATTAATTGATTATCTTTTTAAATCTATTTTTATGTCTATATCTAGATAATATATAAAGTGATTTATTTTTTTATCTTCCATCACTTCCTGAGTGTATGTAACTATATAAAGTGATTTTAATATGAAAATTATCAGTAGTATTTTTTGTTAGATTTGGCTACTGCTGTATTTGTGTGAGCTATTTTAGTATTCTAGTTTTCCATACAAACTTTAAAATACATTTGTTAATATTAAAAGATAACTTCTTTTAATTTTTCTTAGTAAATTTTTACTTTTAATAAAAATAATGTGAAATTATTTTCCTTTTCTGATTTTTCTACAACACTTACTGTTATTCCTTTCCCACAAGCCTCAAATTCATATCATCTTTTAAATTGACTATTATTTTTACATGTGAGTATAAGCCTATAGATAACAGACATACAACCTGCATGTCCATTCAGTGGTGCTTCTATCTACATGACTTTTGGTCTGACCATTTTTGTGTTGTAGATCCAATTATAAGACTCATCTCTGGGAAAAGACTATTTTGATTCCTCTGAGTTGTCATTATTTACTTGTAATCATTTGTTTGGGGTGGAGCTCGGGACATTTGCCATTTTCATATCAATATGCCTATTAATACTCTCATTGTTTTTTGTTGTATTTATAGAGTATCTAAAAAAAAGCTCTAATATCAGGCATAAGAAATTTCCCTAGGAAGTGACAGAAGAGTCAAAAGACTCCTCATATAACTTTGGCTACTTATTTTTCCTTTAGTTGTCTCTCAGTAGTTGAAGGTAAGTACCTACTTCTGAAGACATCATGTGCATGGACACAAAATATACTGAAGTGCTGCACATTATCATATAGGCTACTTCGTAGGCACAACTCTTATTTTCGCAAGTAGATAAGTAGAATTTATAGGTCTTCTTTGTCTTTCAATTTTTGAGATAAGGAATTTGGTTTTAGAGGTATGGAGTCCATGATAATCATGGCCTGGAGCTTAATAGATACAGGTACAGTACTTGAGCGGTAAATTAGAGCTTACATTGTGATCCATAAGTAGAAGCCATAGAGAACAATGGGAATGTCATAAACCTTTTTAAATTATTTTTTGTATTTATTTTAGTATTTCTATAACTGTTTGAAATATTTTTCTTTCTCTTTGCTCCCTTTAAGCCCTCCAGTTAAGTTATTTTTACTGTTTTTTCTAATCTATAGCCTGTTTTACATTAATTGAAATTATACTTATCTCCTATAATTGCCAGAAGCTATACACATATAATATTACCAACATGATTGCTTGAACATGAATTCTACAAACACAGTAAAAACTGATATGAATAACATAAAATTGGTGAAGCCTTTACTATTCACAAAGAACTACAACCAACTAAGGAATGAATGACTAAACAGGGAAAATTGTCCTTTCTCAGGAAAGAGAGCATTAATTATCCAATATCAAATTTTCAGTTATGAAAACATACAGCAACGCAATATTATGAACACTTAGAAGATTGTATTTATATATTCAGAAATGGTACAAATCTGTGGAATCAAAAAAGCCCAGCCCCAGGTACATACCTCCTCTAACAAGATCAAACCTCTTAATCTTTTCTAAATATTTCCACAAGCTGGGGCCAACGTATGCAAACATGGAAAGTGGATTTTATTCTTGTTAGACCTGATTATGAAAGCAAAATTGGCATTTTAAAATTTCCTTCAAATCTAGAATGGAAACAGTTGTAAAGGGACTAGAAAAATCTCTGAATATTTGTTAAACATATTTTCAGCCAAACACATATTTCACAAAAGTAAACCAAAAATGCTGACTCACTAATTATTTAAAAATCAAGAATGTATTTAGTTTAACACATTAATAATATTTTATGAGCATCAATTTTTTTACCATCAATAACATTTAAGCATTGTTTTAAGATATAAATGTTTAACAGTTGATATACAGTTTACAAATAAAAGATATTTAAGCTTGATATGGTGTAGTTCTCTTCAGAAAAAAAGTCCTCTATTTCACCATTTGCCACTGGGAAGAAATAATCCTTACTTTAAGAAATGACCATTCAAATTCAAAAAACAAAACAGAACACACTGTGTTTATAACAAGAATAATGCACCAACATTGCAATACTATACAATGCAAAATGACACACGACAAAGGCCCATATTGTTCCTGAAAAACAGACTCTAAGGACAGAGTTCTGTTCATTTAAAGCAGTTTGTTAGGTCAACATAAAGAAAATATGAAAACACAAGTTAATGCCTATGAATGATACCCTGAAAGCAAATTTTAAAAGTAACTCTGGCAACTGGAATGTCTATAGACATTACCTCTGCACAGGACATCACTTGGAGTTGCACAAGGACACTGTTGTAAGGAACAAATTTTACAAGTATACAAGGGAAAAAAAACAACAATAGAAACAAGAAAAGCAACCATGTTTGTTTATTGTAATGTATGTCTAGCTTCCTTATTAATTGCATATGAAATGTTACACATTGAATTTTTGGATTGTAAAACGATGCTTTCTGAAGTCTTTAATTTTTATTCATTTTTAAAACATTTCTTGGAAATTTTTATAGGTATAAAAATTATGCTTCTCAATCAATTTAGACTTTAATAATTTAGTTTGTGTACAGCATTATATCTTTACTATCTTACTAGTATTTACCCTTTGAGATAAACAATATGCTTTTTCTTTTTCTTTTATTTTTTTTTTTTGATGTAGCCATATCTTAAGCTTTATTGTGAACAGAATTGAGTTAATTATTACCAGGAAACTTTTTCACCAAATTGCGCTGTACTTAAATATGCATAAAAATAATACAGTAGTTGAAGTTTGAACACCAGCTACTAAGTCATGTTGATCCAAACTCCTTCTTATCTTACATGGATGGTTACTCTGCTGTCCTTGGTGATCACAGAGACACTCACACCTACACACTCTCACACATATAATGATGGAGTTTCAATTCCCAGCTCCCACATTATGGCTCACGAACATCTGTCACTTCAGTTTTAGGGGATCTGATGCCCTGTTCTGACCTGCATATGTGCTGCCTAGACATATATAATCAGGTAAAACTTTATAAAACTTGACAAATGCACATGAGAAAATTTAGCCCAAATACTTTAGGACAAAAGTATCAAGAGTTACTAGAGAGTGCAGTGATCCTCAGGTAAGGAATAACAAGGAAAAGTGCTGTGCCTGGACAGAGCATAAAATATACATAGACATCATTGAGACACGTTAAATTTGTGATTCTGTTAGTTAACTGTGATATCTCTTTGACTTATATTCTAAGATTCCTTCACAACACAATAATCAACCCTCCAACTCTCCAAGAATTATTTGAAAGAGATTGAGTGAGCTAGATACTATGACTGGGGCAGGCAATTCTTTGAGTGACATTTTGGATTTATCTTGCTATGACCAAACACTTGGAAGACAACATGAAAGGGAAGCTCTTCCAGTTTGTATTTTTGAAGATGCTAGCCCACAATCCTTGGTTTTGTTGATTCTTGGCTAGTTCTGCAGCAGAAGATTATGGTAACAGAAGCAGAATACCTCACAGCAGCCAGAGAGAGGGGACAGGAACAATATACATCTTCCCAGGACCTGTCCCTGGTTACATACCTTCCCTTAGCAAGTCCTGCTGTAGGATTATGCTCTTATACATCGTAAATATTTGGCACTCCTATTTACTGGTTTAATAAAATGTTGATTGGCCAGAAGGTAGACAGGAAGCATGGGTGGAGCTGCTAGACTAAGAAAACTCTGGGAAAAGGAAGAGGAGACATTGACACCAGCAAATGTAGAGAAAAGAAGACAAGAATGCTGCTCAGAGAAAAGGTACCAAGACATCTGGCTAAAGACATGTGGCTAAACAAGATAACAGTCATGGGTTAGCTTAAGAGTAAGAATTATCAAGTAAGCCTGAGTCATAGGGCAATCATCTTGTAATGAATGTAAGTTTCTGTGTAATTTTTTGGGACTAAGAGACTGTGGGTTTGGATCTTGGGCCTATGTTGGGCCAGAAACTTCCGATTATAAGGTCCCACCTATTTTCTTTTTAATTAAAATTTTTGAGATAAACAATATACTTTTTCAAATATTTCTCATTATTTTATTAGATGTAGACTCAAATTTCAGTGTTTTAAATCTACATGGTGTATCTCTCTAACATGCTATCCTCTGTTATTTTGCATTATATGTAGTTAGGATCACTCAGCTGTTGTCATGTAAAATTTAAAAAAAAATTAAAGTTCTTTTAGACTATATTTTAAAAGAGAAAAATGATATATTTATTTTAACATATTACTGACATATAATATATATCATATTTTTCCAATTCCTTTAAAAAAGGTGATTTTAAAATCAGAGATTCAAAGTTTGTATATCAGTAGAAACAAAGTTGATGTTCAATTCATTAAAAACTAGAGTTAGTTCTTATGCTATGAGACCTGTGCTGTAGTATATTTTCTCAGAGAACTTCCTTGTCTGAACTGGCTATAGAATTATTCTTTTCTAACTTTTAATCCCATAACAGAAAATTTGCTACATAGAATTATATTAGAGAACTTAAGAATATCTTTGGAAGCCTTAATAACAATTCTCTAAAATAATCTCTAATATAAAAATTATACCACCCCACCCACCAAAAAGTAAGAAACAGAAGATAATATTATAAAAATATTTCCTGATACTGCTTTTACTCATTATAGGTAACATAAAAAGTTAACCATTAGAAATATAGGAAGGTAAGAAAAATGAACTCAAAACTGAAGATACAGAAAACATTCTAATTAGAAATATCTGGGGAGTGGTGGAGAAGAAAGAATATCCTGTTGTGGTGGGAGGGGGAAGGGACCTTGAATAAGAATATACAAGGATTGAAAGTGTGACTTCATTGTTCATTGTGGACCTATGGAATGAAATCTAAACAAAGAAAAATATTTCCTCATATGGTTACTTTATTTTAAGATTGTTGTCCAGAAAGGTTACATAAGCCCCCAAATATTACAGATCATTTTCATTCATCTCATTTACCCTCCAGAACTTGATTTTAAGACTCACATGTTGAAAACACTATGTACTTAACTAATGTATCACAGATAAATCAAGCTAATACAGACCTGGAATTTTAATATCCCTTGGTTAGATTTCTAAGTGCTGACAGGTGCTAAGGATGCTACTAGAGAAGAAAAATTACCTCAGACATACACAACAGTGAATTTTGTGAGCTTCAATAAGGATTGGCCTGACAAGATAGGTGAATATTTGCAATAGTGACAAAAACATCATGTGTATTAATCACCACTTTTTCATCAAATGTAAGCTCTACTTTAAATTATGCATCTGTACCTGTCACCATCGTTGTGCTTAGAACCTATTATTAAAATGGTCATATCCCCTAGAGACAAATTTTCTATTACTATACTAGTCAATAAACATAGTCTTAAACAAATTCCTACTAACTTATCATTAAACCAGAGATTAGTGATTCTCTAAACTTGTATTTAAAAGTAATTTGTTTGTAGTAGACAGTTATTAACACAGAGACCTATAACTAAGATACAAGAAATTAAAGACTAATCAATGTTTATTCTTAAATGATCATATGCCATAACACATTCGTGCAAATCTCAGGAAACATTGAGGAAGAAGAGGCAGAAATGGCATGAGAGCACAAAGCTGTATAATAATACAAGGAGAAAAAATGTAATTTGAATTGAGCAGGACAATTGAATATATGAACTCAGAATTGCTTTGATAACATGTACCAAAAAACAAAAGAATCAAAAAACCCATGCCTGTCAAACCAGACAAGGTCCCATATGGAAACATGACTTGAACAGAAAATTTTATGCCAAGCTGAGGGGCTATTGGCAATTATTCACTGCTGGGAGAGGAAGAGATATTTGGGACAGAATAGCCTTTTGTAAGGCACCAAGCCTCCTGTGGAAGACTACATATCCAAAAATACTTTGAAAACACAAACTAGTCTTGATGGGTTTTGGAAACAAAAATAAACAATCAAAAAAAAAAACCCAAAAAACCAGAAACATTGGTGAATAGGAAATGAAGGGATAGATAGAAAGAAATGGGATTATTTTTATAATAGAAATAATGCTGTTGGATAGACTAACATAATAAAATAAATGAACTGTACTGCGAGAAAGGAGAGTTTAGGAATAATATGGTCTTAGCTCTTCTCTTGTTGAAAATATATCCATATTAATATTATATGTCAAAATTTCAGATGATTTAAGCAAGAATATAATCTCTGAATTCCTAATAATTCTATAAAAAATGCTTATATATTCTTTGTATTCTGCCAGTGACCCTCAGAGCTCGTAGTCACATTTTCCATGCTTAACATAACTGGCAGAAAATGCATGTGAAAGTGCCAATCATTTTTTCATTTAACTAAAAAGCAATAGTAAACATCATATATATGTATACAAAATATATATGCATGTGCTTTTGTATACATACATGTATAATATGTGTGCATATGCATATGTAAGTCTCACTGAACACTTACTGTTGTTTGAGCTAGAATCTTACTTAATGGTCCAGGCAGTATTTGAACACCTGATCCTCTTGTCTATATCTTCAATAGCTGGAAATATTTTTAATTATTCCTTTGTATTTGAAGATTATAATATAATTACATAATTTTTTTCTTTACTTTTCTTTCAAGAAATCCTTCCTATTTTCCTTCATGCACTTTTCTCAATTTATAACTTATTTTTCCTTAATTGTGTTGCATGTATATGTAATGTTACATGTGTATATGACTATATGCATATATATTCTTTAATATATACATACAATGTGCACAGTTTTTATGTTAATTAAGTTTTATATATGTTTCTGGAAATGAGTATTTGTACTGGATAAGCAATTGGTGTTCTCTTCTTTGTGGAAGACTGCTACTACCCATCCCTGAATTCCTTAGTTACCAGTAGCAATTGTTCAGGGTTGAGGCCTCTTGTGGGCCATGGTAACAAGTCTATTATTGTAGTCTCTGATCAGCTAATATTTAGAAAATCATAGTGCTGCCATTTTGTTGGTGTTGCTTCTTTCATTCGAAACACAATCAGACAGGGAACCCAGTGATACACTAGCTCTTACAGTCTTTCCACTCAAACTTATGCAATTATCCCTTAAGTGTGAAGGCTGTATTGTCAATGTAGCCATTGAAATAGCAGTACACACACATGCATATGAACACAGGTATACATACATAAGAATATATACAAGCATATGCACATTGTCATGTACAGCCATGAACACACAGACCCACACAGAGACACAAATAAGTGAGAACACATTCATAATTTGTCATCAAGTAGCATTTGCGCTGTAAAATTCTGCACTTATTTTATTATTTATATAAATAAAGTTATACTATTTTGAAGAAATGAAAACATTTTTTAATTTATGAAATCAAATATATTATTAAAATTTCCAAATGTAAATAAGATACCTGTGACTGTTTTTTTCATGTAAACTGAATTTATTATAATAGTTGGATCAATAAAAATATTGTTCTCTATGAAAGAAGAGAGAAAAATTAAAAATCATTAAAAATATTGTTCTCCAAGAGAGAAGAGAGAACAATATTTTAATTATCTATTATAATAAATTCAGTTGGCATAAAATGTCACAGGTACTTTATTTACATTTAAATATTTTCATGATGTATTAATATTTAAAATTAATTTTGCAAATCTAAAAACATTTTTATTAGATTGATATCTAAAATATATAAAGAACTCAAGAGACTAGAGCACAAAACCCTGAGTAACCCAATTAAAAAATGGGTTCAGAACAAAAAAGGGAATTTTCAGCAGAAGAATTAAAAATGTCTAAAAGGCATTTGAAAAAGTGTTCATCATCTTTAGACATCAGAGAAATGCAAATCAAAACAACTTTGAAACACCACCTAACACCTGTCAGATTGGCTAAGTTAAAAAACACAGGTGACAGCCTATGCTGGAGAGGATGCAAAGCGAGGGGAACACTCCTCCATTGTTGATGGGAGTGTAAACTTTTTTAGCCACTTTGGAATGCAGTATGGAGGTTTCTCAGAAAACTGGAAATCAATCTCCCCAAGGACCCAGCAATACCACTTCTGGCCGTATACCCTAATGATGCACAGTCACACTCCAAAAGCATTAGCTCAACTATGTTCATAGCAGCATTATTCATTATAGCAAGAACCTGGAAACAACCCAGATGCCCTTCATTTGAGGAATGGATTAACAAGCTGTGGTATATCTACACAATAGAGTACTGCTTAGCAGTAAGAAAAAAAAAATGATATTCTAAAATTCACAGGCGAATGGATGGATTTGATGAGTATCCTCCTGAACGAGGTATCACAATCCCAGAATGGGAAGCAGGGGATGTGCTCACTCATTAGTGGACTTTAAAAAATATATAAAAATAGTGAGATGTCATTGTGTACACGAACTTAAGGCTAGAACATAGCTAAATGACACAATGCTTCACTTCTGCATTGATGGCCTCTGGCAGAGGTGTAGGTTAGGAAAGCCTTGTTTTCTCTAAGGGTCTGGCCACAGGGAGTTTAATTATGCAACAGTAAGTAAATGAGCAGCTTAAATGGGCAGTTTTGTAAATGGGGAGATCATAAGAGTGGGCATGATTCTGAGAGATCTGATATCTGAGTTTGATGGGGTGCATGATGTAAAAACACCAAGTAATATGTGTGTGTGTGTATATATGTATATATATATATGAAAATAAAAATATTATTCTTCAAAAAATAATAATAAGATACAATTAATAAATTTCTTAATGAATGGGTTGCATGTGTGTCCCACATGCTATACTTATACATTCTGAGGGTATATTTCTGTTCAGTTATTCTTCATAGCATAGGGCATATTCTATATTCACTATGTGGGTGATCATTAGTTCTCTCCTTAATCCTTAACATTTTTGAAGCACAGACTTGCATTGGTGATATCAAAGAAGCAATGTTTGCCCTCATGATCATATCAGTACAGCAAATGACTTCACAGAAAAGGAACTGTGATATTGTTTATTAAAATTTTTTACATACACATGACTATTAAATATATAAAAGGAAATAGAGAAAGGAAGTATGGTCAAAATACTTCATTTATCTGCATGATATTTTTCCTAAATCCAATCATATTTTTAAAAATGGAATTTAATTAGTTTTACTAAGATAAATAGGTTATGATGGGCTATATTTTTCATGAAAATGGCTCAGAAGGATACTGATTTATCAATGCTTAGTCAAATGCATTTCTGGCTCTAAAGCATATTTTGTTAACTCCCTTTAGATTACATTTTGTTCTCTCACATGATCTTGAAGCATTTTGAAAATAAGGGTAATTAATTATTATATAAGTGTAACATGCTTACTGTTCCAATATTATGCAGTGCTAAGTACATGAATAAAAAATTGAATAATCCCTGACTAAAAGGACAAAGAAATTGTGGCACAGAGGACAGAAAACCACTGAGGTAAAGCAAAAGAAGGCAAAGCCTTAACACTCATACTGATTTGAAAGCTTTGAGGGAAGCAGAAAGAAAAAAAAAAATCAGTCTTTAGTACAAGAATTGAATAGAGAAAAGAATATGGACACTGAGCCCAGGAAAGAAGGCGAATGGAACTGGGCCATAAGATCCCTCATTTATGAATTCACAATCTCAAATTTAGGCAGGAATAAAACTCTTATGCATGATGAGCCAACTTGGACAGATGTTCGAAAGACACCACTGATTAAAGGGTACTTGTTTAGCTGAAAAGTTAATTCTTTTGGATAGATGAGTACTTCACTGCAAATGAAAATTTCAGTTTGCATTACATTCACAAGTTTCCTCCCCAAGGTTAACACCTTCCACAGATAATTGAAACTAATGAAATTTGATGTGTTCTTTTCTGAAATAGTTTCAATTATTCATAAGTCATTTTAAATTTAAATGCTATTTTTCTTGCAAACAAGGGACACAATTATTAAATATGTTCATTTTAATCTGAAAAACTAATTCTGTTTATCTCTTTAAGTTCTATAATTTATTTAATCAGAAAACACACAATGCAAGCTCAGATATGGACTATTATATGCCAATTTAAATTCTGTAATGTTCTCAAAATGATTAAATGACCAAGGTATTTATTATTACTTAGAAATTTAATTTAATTCTAATAAACACAATATATACTTTGTGCTAATATTAGAACCTTAAATTATTAATGTAATTATTATCCTTAAAGGAAAATTTTAAATCTGTACTCATTAGCAATGAAAATAATAATTAATGACAAATAACAGAGACTTCAATGTTTGAATCAGAAAAAAATTAAATAAAAATGAATATATATATATGCATGCAAATGTGTAATTTAAGTGATAAAATTATATTATAATTAGACTATTAATAGTAAGATAACAAAAATTTTGGTAACAATGTAGGTAATATATTGTAATAATATATTCTAATTAGTATCTTTTCCAATAAATTAATAATCTGATGCTTCAAAACAGATTTTTAGTGAAGATATATCTTTTCACAGTCATAGAATTGGATCTACAAGAATTCAAGAAGAAGCTATACAAATTTGCAGATATGTAACAACACACACATGTACATGTTGTTAAAAAATCTATATATGTGTTGTTATATGGGTTACAGCATGTGGTGTGGTGTGTGACCGTGTGTGTGTATGTTTGTGATGTAGCATATCTGAATCTCCTCCATAGCTTCCTCTGGTTTTCTTACTTTAAGAAATTCATACACAAAAGTTTGGAGTACTACCCACTGAAATTCAGCATGCCAGATGCTGTGATCCATCACTCAAATTCCCTTCTGGCCCAAGGATTATCCTCCCAGCTGTTGAAAGTTCTACAAACAGATGGACCTTGTCAATGATCTTCTTCATTTGCTCAGGTTGTGGGAGACTGCTGTGTTGCCTAGTTCACATTCCTTGTACATGGCAACCCTACATTCAGTGACAGATGAAGGCTGGTATGGAGAAGCATGATTGACTCTAGAAAGCATAGAGAAGATGTTAGGTTCTACTTTCTACAATAGAATCAGCTGAGGAGGCTTTTCAAGAGTAATAATGGAGGTAAATTCTCTCAGCCTAACTCTTTTTCCATTTGGCTTTCCTCATAGTACTTTAGGACTTAATAGAACATATAATAATAAACTTTTTGGGCTCAAACTTAATTCACATAATTCACTTTGTAGGTTTATTATATAGCCAGGAAATCATGTTATTTTCTCATATAATTTCTCATGTTATCACGTTTGTCCAAATGTTTTCAACAGGTTAGGAGCAGGGAGATTCATAAAACGCAGGAAGATAGTGAAGCACACGAGGGTCCAGAAACACATGAAAGCTGCAAAATTTGATGGGTACTCATCCAGTGTTATAGAAATATTAAACATTTGCTGAGGAAAAAAGTGTCTCTCCAGTAAAGGTGTATATAATTGTGATTATACTGCCAGGAATAAATTTTTGTGACTAATCAATCCAGATGGAACTAGATTTTTCAATCATTCATACAAATTGGAGTTATCCATGTTCTGTGAGTAAACCCCCATTTACATTCCTATTGGTCTCCTAAATAAATCAAATGGTCAACAAATTAACTTGAATAGAATTTAAACATTGTGTTCTTGTCTTCTTTTGCCCTCTTCATTGTTCTTCTCACAATAACCTATTTCATACTAATAGATATGTATTCATATTTCTCCAAAGCAAAACTAGCAACTAACAAGCATTGACAAAAACTATCCTGACAATCACGTTTGCAAAAATTGAGATTTGTTCTGTTTGAGGGTAGAATATCAAGAGAGGTCACTACAATATGGGTAACTTTGTCCAAGGAGTATAAAATCCTGTATTTCCTTTTTATGGTCATGTTTTGTGGTTTTGTAAAGGATGATAAGGCACCCATTTTTGTTAAAGCTATCCTTGCATGCAGGTTTCTTATGAAGGAAGATTAATGTGACCATATTCCTTTATAGGCATGAGGTGGCATGCCTCAAATTATGTCATCTGCATCATGTGTGCGAGTATTTCCCTTAAATAGCTAGAGGGCTATAGAACATACACCAATTCCTAAAAGTAACTTGTATATAATGAAAATAAAAACAAAGTTTGGTATTTGTTTTGTGGCATTTTCTATAGGCCATTTGACAGTTGTACATAAAATCCTCACCTACATGGCAGAAAAATATGAGGTAAATATAATTGTGAATGCTATTCTCCATTTTAGACATTAATTTGCCAAGAAAAGAAAAATGAAAAAGGGGTATATAACATTGAGGTGTTGGTTTTTCATTTTTTACATCTACATCTCATAAGAGTATTTCCTGGGATCAAACACCTTGGACAACACAGAAAGAATCTAACAGTGTCTAAGAAGAGAATGAGACAAAAGTAAAAAATGCATCTCAGGTATGACATGACATCTAGAGAAAGAAAATGTATCATGAAACTGAAACTCCTGCCCTTGCTGGGGAGGAAATAAAGAGATGGGGAGAAGAGAGAGTGACTTCAAGGGGTGGGAGAAGGAAGAGAATTTGAACAAGGGGATACATGGATAAAAAATATGACTTCATTCATAATAATAATAAAAAATTATTTTTGAAAAAGAGAACCCAAATATATACCAAACAATAATTAGAGGACATTCGGCAGACTGCTTCAGTTGGGAAGACTTTTAAGTAAGGAATGAAAAATTCTCTCACACTTTAACTTTTGACATAAGAATGAACTGAACTTTTCTGAGTATTGTGAATTCAAAATGACTCTAATATAACAATCTACCTTTCCTTGAGAGAGAATGGCTGGATAAATGAAAACAATATATTGGACATCATTCCCTGAACAACTGGCTCCTCTGTGCTTTTAGTAACACTTGGCTGTTCTTGACCAGGTCCCCATAAATACTGAGAGTTGGACAGCCATAACAAAGAAAACTGGGCTTAAGAAAGACAGAGTTTTGAATATGCATGAAGTCATGTAGAACTGTGTTCAAAGGAGAGTTAAAAAACAGGTTAATTATCAGGGGACTCAGAAATTATAAGGGGATTTAATTAGTTTTATGACTTAGATTAACATGTAAATTTAGATTGTAAAGTGCTAAATAAATCAAGGTGGAG
The DNA here is from genome assembly GCA_004025045.1 of Sigmodon hispidus. Taxonomy (NCBI): domain Eukaryota; kingdom Metazoa; phylum Chordata; class Mammalia; order Rodentia; family Cricetidae; genus Sigmodon; species Sigmodon hispidus. The sequence goes on from PVIH01019845.1 coordinate 32,691, forward strand.
TCAGAGAAGTGAAAATCATACAAATTCATTTTTCCAGGTTGCTCATAAGAAAAGATGACAAGTTTTGGGTCAAGCTTGTTTCACAGGGAAAATTATGAGCAGAAACACCAAACATATGCTATCCAATTTTAAAATATGCTTAAAAACTAAGCAATAATAACACAAGACATTAATGATAATATAGAACAGGTGAAAATGTTATACAAATTCTAAATGAGAACAGTTATAGCTTCAGAATAAACCATACATATTTCTACAGTAAAGGAAAGTAGACCGGACATGGAGACAATTTTCCAAACTGAATCTATTTCAGCAGCCAGATATCACAGATGAATAAAGGGAAAATGTCTCCATGTTGGTCTCAATTTTGTCAGAAACAGGGCTCTGTCTTGTGCAAAATTTTCAATGCTTCATTAGTCTTGTATGAGGAGTTTGTTCAGCTTTCTTCACTTAGAACCATCATACTTCAGCAGAGCAGTGGTAATGCTTGTCTTTAACTCCAGCACTCAGAAGCCAGAGTCAGGTAGATCTCTGTAAATCCAATGTCAGGTTGCTAAACAAAGTTAGTTCCAGGACAGCCAAAGCAACAAAAGAAACTCCATCTGAAAAAACCAAACAAACCAAACAAACCAAACAAACCAAACAAACCAAACAAACCAAACGAAGAAGTGGTGTGCTTCCTTTCTGTGTGTATCCTTTATCCTAGATTATTTTCTAGCCATAACTGTTCTGTATAACATGGCTTTATTTCTCGCTGACCTCATTGTTGCTCTTTACCATTTCCAAATGTGTTTGACATTGTATTACCCACAGAATAGAAATCCATGAGTCTAGATCTGACCATTTCTCATCTCATTGCTTACCAAGTTAAAAAAAAATTCTAAATTATTCTCTGTAATTATTTTTAAATATAAAAATTGTTTCATTATTATTGTTTTTATTAAGAACATTTGTGATATCAATACCCTTGTAATTGTTTCTTTCAATAACATAATTAAATAATTTAACTTTTTAGTTCTTAGATTTTAAAGATAAAAATGGTTTGTGTAATATATTTACTTCTTTACTAACTCGTTGGTAGGCTGCAGATAAGTTAATTGCCAATAATTATGTCTTTAATTCCTAGTATTTTTTCATCTTCCAAAATACTAAGTTTCCATCAAGTTCAAAGTGGTTGGGGTTAAGTTGAGGTCTTTGATCCACTTGGATTTGAGTTTTGTGCAGGGTGACAGGCTCGGATCTAATTGCACTTTTCTACACACTTCCTTCCAGTTATGCCAACACCATTTGTTAAATAAACTATCTTTTTTCCATTGAATGTTTTGGGCCTCTTTGTCAAAGATCAGGTGTTCATAGGTTTTTGGGTTAATGTCTGGATCCTCAATTCTATTCCATTGGTCCACAAGTCTGTTTTTATGCCAGTACCAGGCTGTTTTCATTACTGTAGCTCTATAGTATAGCTTGAAGTCAGGGATGGTGATACCTCCTGAGGTTCTTTTGTTGAGTAAAATTGTTTTGGCAATCCTGGCTTTCCTGTTAT